>JAKCPI010022067.1:0-41400 GCA_023213315.1 Euborellia annulipes | reverse complement strand
AAAAATTAAACAAAACCAAAAAGTGAGTAAATTTTAGCTTCTCTATTAAATCAAATTCCCATTTCAAAGCAAGCAATAAATAGGCAGGTCATTTGAATTCTTTATTTTCCAAACTTCATAAAGGGAAATATTAAAGGGGGGCCCAAATATTTATTATTACAATTTTTGAATAGAAATTCTATAATTCCAATAATAACAAAAGAAAAACAATATTCAAAAGGGGTCAGTGCTTTGTTTGATTTTTTCCCCCACTTCTTTTGGAAATTAATTTGATTTTACACAATTGAAATTTCAGATTTGAATTCATTTGATTTAAAGCAAAAAAAATTTCAAAGCTATTTATTACAAGTTTTTATCCAATTGACTTTAATTAATTTTTACGCACCTGGAATTGCACATAAAATAGGGAGGGATTATCTCCACCTAATCACTTACTAACGGAGGCACTTGACAAAAGATGAATTGAAGTATTAAATATTTCAATTGGCTGTCCAAAAAGTGGTTTCCGCAACATGGTCTGTCTGTGAACAAAATATCTCAACAATGAAAAGAGCTACGTGGTTGAAATTTTATATTTAAGTTAGGCGCCCCCCTGGGACGCGTCATGAAGCTTTTGAACAAAATCGGTCAAAGAGTACTAGTAATTTATTGGTGTAATTTTTCAGTTCAGTCTTTTCGGCAACTTAGGCCAGGGTCATTCCACGTCAAATCAACCAAAAAAAATAAAAAATTTTCACCCATAATCTCAGATTTTTATGAAACTTGGTATGTTTGTTCTATATATAGAGATAAGTAACAGCACCAAATTTCACTTTTTTATCTCACTTAGTTTTCGAGTTATGGCACTTTAAAGTTTTGATTTTTTCACCTTCCGCGGCTTGAATAATGCCAAACAAAATGTGACATGGAAGAGAAAATAATTTCTCATTTGCTTATTTGACATCCAATCTTGATGAAATTTTTATGGTATGTTCTTTAAACAATAAGGAATTAGAAAAAAAATATATCACGAATCTAAGTTAATCCTAAAATGTGAAAAAAAATTCATATTGTTGATTTTTTTTTACTTTCTCTTAACTATGTATATATGTAATATATATATAGAGAGAAAGTATTGGATTCATGTCAAAAATTCGATGTCGAGATTTTGATGGATCTTCACGTTTTGAGGTCCCCTGAATCCAAAAAAGTGGTTTTCGCGACATGGTCTGTCTGTGTGTGGGTGGGTGGGTGGGTGGGTGTGTCTGTGTTCAATTTTAAGCATGAAGGAATTGAGCTACGAGGATGAAATTCTATATTTAACTTAAACACCCCCATCTGGATACCAGATGGCTTAAATAAAAATGCCTGGACCCTAATATATATAAAAATTCATAAATAACGGTTATCGTAAATGTCTTATATGGCCTGAGCTGCCGAAAAGACAGTGTGAATGTGTGTGTGAGTGTGAGTGTGAATGAGAAAAAAGTGTGAATGTTTTTTTTTTTTAAAAAAAAAAAAAAAAAAAAAAAAAAAAAACTTAAACACCCCCGGGACCGGAAAAATAAGCTTTTAATCAAAATCGGCCAAAGATTACTAGTACTTTACTGATGTACTTTTTCAGTTTTTTTTCGATTTTCTCAAAATTTGCTCCAACGATTTTTTTTTAAATTCAAAAATCAATTATTTTTTAGATGCTCTTTAAAATGTATATTCTCATTTTGCGATTGAAATCTTCTGAAGACCACTTTACTCTTGTATTTCATAGGGAAGATAGGAGAAATGGTTGCCATGGTAACAAAATATAAATATTTTCCCATACTTATAAATTTTACATCTGAATTCAAATGTTCCGTACTGTCGGGAACTAAATATATTTCGACACAAAAAATCTGGTGTGACAAGCACAGTACACAACTTTCGATTACCGAAGGTAAGAGAAAGTTGTGTGCTGTGCGCCAGTCACACCAGATTTTTAGTTGTGAAAACGCAAACATGGTTTAGCGCTAAAGCCGATATCTCCAAAAGGGAATGAGATATTCAAGAAATTTTTTTTTTCTAAATAATCTACATGAAATGGGCTTTAATTTAGTAAAATAAAAAGTTTGTGTATTTTGTTCCCTCTATTTCTAAAGTCCATTGCAAGTTTCAATATATAGTTTTACATGTTAAAAAGGTTCCAAGGGCAAAATGAAAATATACATTTTAAAGAGCATCTAAACAATAATTGATTTATGAATTTTAATAAAAATCGTTGCAGCACAAATTTTGAGAAAATTGGAAAAAAACTGAAAAAGTACATCAGTAAAGTACTAGTACTTTTTGGCCGATTTTTGTTCAAAAGCTTATTTTGAGTGTCTGGGAGGGTACCTAACTTAAATATAAAATTTCAACCTCCTAGCTCAATTCTTTCATGATTTCAAATGGACACTGTGTGTGTGTCTGCTTAAAACTGAACACAGACGAAAATTCAATCATTTCAATTGAAAGTATGAAAGGATTGAGCTAGGAGGTTGAAATTTTATATTTAAGTTAGGTACCCTCCCGGACACTCAAAATAAGCTTTTGAACAAAATCGGCCAAAAAGTACTAATACTTTACTGATGTACTTTTTCAGTTTTTTTCCAATTTTCTCAAAATTTGTGCTGCAACGATTTTTATTAAAATTCATAAATCAATTATTGTTTAGATGCTCTTTAAAATGTATATTTTCATTTTGCCCTTGGAACCTTTTTTAACATGTAAAACTATATATTGAAACTTGCAATGGACTTTAGAAATAGAGGGAACAAAATACACAAACATTTTATTTTACTAAATTAAAGCCCATTTCATGTAGATTATTTAGGAAAAAAAAATTTCTTGAATATCTCATTCCCTTTTGGGGATATTGGCTTTAGCGCTAAAGCATGTTTGCGTTTTCAAATCTAAAAAAAAATCAACAATATGAATTTTTTTTTATATTTTAGGATCAACTTAGATTCGTGATTAATTTTTTTTCTAATTCATTATTGTTTAAAGAACTTACCAAAAAAATTTCATCAAGATTGGGTGTCAAATAAGCAAATGAGAAATTATTTTCTCTTCCATGTCACATTTTGTTTGGCATTAGTCAAGCCGCGCAAGGTGAAAAAATCAAAACTTTAAAGAGCCATAACTCGAAAACTAAGTGAGATAAAAAATTGAAATTTGGTGCTGTTACTTATCTCTATATATAGAACAAACATACCAAGTTTCATAAAAATCTGAGATTATGGGTGAAATGGCCTGGTTGAACTGACGTGGAATGACCCGCCATTTAAGATTTTATTTGTGAATATATCTATTGGGGGTCCAGGCATTCTTATTTAAGCCATTTGCTATCCAAATGGCTTAAATAAATTCATCAGACTGTCTGCGATCCAAACCCCCCGACCCTTGGTATACAAGGCAGGCGCGCTACCAACTAACAAGGGGAGGTCGCCACCTGTGGGTCACCGATTTTATTCATATTTGGTGAAGTTAAAGTACACAACCCCCTAATCATCTGTGCAAAATAATAGGTCGCGCTTCTCAAGCATTTCCGAGAAAAATCGATTTAAAAATTAGCACGCACGTTATGTGTGAAACAAGTTGAGTCCATGTCGTCAAGGAGCGTGGCTCAGCGCTAAGGTTCCTGACTTCAAAAACAGTGGTCACAGGTTCGAATCCCGTTCGCGCAATTTCTTTTTTTTTTTTATTATTATTTATTATTTTTTTATTTATTAGCTAATGTAAATTGTTATATTTAATAGAAATATTAATTAAATGATTTTAAATTTGCAGATTTAATAATTTAAAAAAAAAATAATAAAAATGCTCCAAAATCAATTAAAAAAAATATTTTCTTATATTAAAATGTTCTTATACCATTTATTTTAGGATGTTTTTTATGTTAGGATGTACTAGAAATGAAATAAAATTAAACATTATTTAACATTTATTTAATTTTCATCGTCGGAGTCTTGTGGATTGCAATGATTTGGGTGAAATTCGTCATAAAAACAAAAAAAACAATAATGGTTTTTGCACCATATACATATAATAAATGAATTTTTTTGCAGGAGCAATACTTGATTTTGGAGCATTTTTATTATTTTTTTTTTAAATTATTAAATCTGCAAATTTAAAATCATTTAATTAATATTTCTATTAAATATAACAATTTACATTAGCTAATAAATAAAAAAATAATAAATAATAATAAAAAAAAAAAAAAAAAAAATTGCGCGAACGGGATTCGAACCTGTGACCACTGTTTTTGAAGTCAGGAACCTTAGCGCTGAGCCACGCTCCTTGACGACAAGGATTCAACTTGTTTCACACATAACGTGCGTGCTAATTTTTAAATCGATTTTTCTCGGAAATGCTTGAGAAGCGCGACTTATTATTTTGCACAGATGATTAGGGGGTTGTGTACTTTAACTTCACCAAATATGAATAAAATCGGTGACCCACAGGTGGCGACCTCCCCTTGTAAGACAAGCCCAAGGGCTACATGCTCTTTAAAAAGTAAATCAGTAACATTTTTCTTCAAAATTGTTTGAAGTACACTTTACTGGTGTACTTTTTCAGATTTTTCAAATTCACTTTCCGGTTCTTCCTTCCATAGAGCCAATGATAAATCCCCATATGGGGATTTGTATGTTAATTTCGATTCAAAAGTGGTCCCCTTAACTTTTTACACATTTTTAAAATTTTTTTCCAATTCTTATGAAATGTTGTATTCTCTATTCGGTACAAAATATCCAAATAAGAGATTAATGCCCAGTTGCACCAACATATCTCAAGTCTCAAGATCGTCTTACATCTTACATTTGAACTTAGAGTGTTGCACCAACATTTAATACGAACTTAAGTCCTGATTTTGAGCTTACATCTCAAGTAGTCAAATTTGGCGACTTAAGTCCCTCTCAGCCTGAATTCGTAACCTAAAAGGAGAATTGTGACATTTTATCTATTCAACTACACTGTTAAAAATTTTCGAGCCATATTCATACACATGTATAGGAAGTCTGTTACACAAACTGTTTATGAATATTCAATTTGGGTATATGAGAAAGTTCATATACCAAAAATGAACTTTCATATTCGGGTATATGAAAAAATTCATTTTCGGGTATATGAATAAATTCATTTTTGGTATATGAAATTTAAATTACGGGTATATGAATAAATTCATTTTTGGTATATGAAATTTAAATTACGGGTTTATGAGAAATAATATACTTTTTTGTGAAAAATGAAAGTAGGAGAACTTTTAATTATAGACCACATATTTGTATTAAATATTTATTAAAAATATATAAATACTGTACAATTTATATATTTTTAATAAATATTTAATACAAATATGTGGTCTATAATTAAAAATTCTCCTAATAATAATATTTCAAACCACAAAAAAAAACAAAAATTAAAGTCCTTACGAGTTTATAGTTTTGAGGGAAAGTGAGTGGTCTAGGTGAAATAATAGTTTTTTTTATTTATTTTATTTTTTAATTTATTAAAAAAAATTATATTATATTAAAATATACAATTTTACTAAATAATAAAACAAAGTATTAAAATAATAAATTTGTATCAAAAAATAAATTTTTATACATTTCCAAGTAAATTTAACACAAATACAAATCATTTTAATTATTTAATACAAAAAATATGTCGATTTTCATCTTCTTTGAGAAGAAATAAAGAGTTACATTTTCATTGCAGTTCGTTGGAGTTTATTCCCTGGTTATTAACTAACCTCACCTGAAAAAAGACAAACTAATTGATTTGAAATTGAGAAAAAAAAAATTTCAATGAAAAAATTCAAATTCAATACTTACGATTTTGTTAGTAAAATGTTCCAATATATTGATTAAATATTTATATTTCATTTTAAATAATAATACACGTTCAATTATCTATGCGTTAAATCAGCTACTTCAAAAACAGAATTTGCTGGCAACCAGAGTTGGCAAGTTTTATCCCGCCGAGTATAATGCACGGTTTTATACATGTATAAAACTATCGAGGATAAAACTAGGCCGATGTTTAAAAGGTATAAAACTGTAAAAAACCAACCCCCTCCCCCTGAAAAAACAGCTTAAAAGCTTTTCATATTTTATAATGTTCTAAAGCATTGACGATGTTGTTTGCTTTTTATTTAGTGAATAATATAATCAAAATGTTAATAATTGAAAAATGAAATTTTATTTGAACTTCCTTTCTCGTCGGGTTTGCGCATGCGCATCCAAGTTTTATACATTTTATACGTTTAATACATTTTATACAAGTTTTATCCGCAATATTTGTATAAAACTGCAAAATTGTGTATAAAACCCAACTCTGGTGCCAACCTAACCAATTTCTTGTATATTTTAAAATTAATTATTTTGGTGAAATTGTTAATTTTAATTTTAATTTTTATAGCTATTTAGTTGAATTATTTTATAAAAATTATTTAATTAGTATGATTTTAATATACTTCATAAATATTTAAATAGTTTAGAGCGCGAATTTCAAACCAGAATTTAAAAAATATAGATTTGTGAAATAAATTTTAAAAGAATAATTTCAAGTTTCCTTAAAATAATTATAAAATAATATTAATAAAAATTCCTTGAGGTAGTCGAGTTATTTGAGAAAGTTTAGACCAGTGATTCTGAACTTGTCGCGGTGCACTTTTAACGATTTCAAAATTTGGCGGCACACAAAGAAAAAGATAAGTTTAAAAGTTGGTAATTTGTTCATAAACTTTTATATTAATTTTATTTCACATCCTGGGTGTATTAAAATTAAACTACGAAAAGTATATGAAAAAAGAAGGAAAATTCATATTTTTTTTAAAGCGATACTTATTCATATACTTGTATATTAATTTTAGCTCATATCCTGGTCTATTAAAATTAAACCACCAAAGTTTATGAGATATGAATGAAAATTCATATTTTTTTTTACAGTGTATCTATATAATCCCTTAGAATATATATATATTTTTTTTTAATTAATCAATCTTATTGTTATTATTTAAAAAAAAAAATTATATTTTCATACTGCCTGTCAAGAATTTTTAAAAAATTTACCAGGTATATTTATATTATATATAAAAAATTCGAAATAAAATTTGTTGAAGCATAGACGGTGTGTAAAAGTTTAAACTGTTTTTAATCGCTATAAATTGGTTTTTACTTCAAGATATTAATAGAAAACGTGAATATTGGTGTGGATGGAGCTGATCGGAGGTGAAGATTTTGATGTTTGCATAATGTTATAATTGACAGAGAAGGTTTTGAACATAACCTCGTATTTTCAAAATATATCTGTCAAAATTCAATATGATTTTAAATAAATATATTAAATATATTTTTACTGTTAAATTTATTAATATATTAAATTAAAATATTAGCCTAAATTAAATTATTAATTTGTTTATTAATTAAATAAACCCATTATTAAAAATATAATATATTATATTAAATATTTTAAATAGATATTAAAAATAATAGATTTAAAAGTTGATTGAATTGAAGTGGCAGAAAAAACGTCAAACAAAAAGTAAGTAAATTTATTTATTTTAATTTAAAAAAAAAATACTGTAGATTAACTTACAATTTGTTTGTGTTTTTTTGTACCATTTCATTCAATAGTTTGTCTAGAAAAATATATTATGAAATTTTTCTCTTTTTTTATTCCCCAATGAGGGAGGACCTAGAAATACTTCACTTATTAAAATTTGTTAATATTTTTTTGTTGACAGAATTTGATAAAACAGATTAAGCTGATTATTTATTTATTTTTATTTTGGTCAGATTTTGGTTAGCAAATAAGTTTTTTGTTGTCCTGCAGTGCCGCCTAGTGGCTAATTTGTAACAAAAATGCGAGGTTGCCAGATGTTGTTTTTTTTCTTAAAGGCAGCTTGTGTAAGATCATTTGAAGATTCATTGGTGCAACGTTTTAAATCTCAAGCTGAGACTTGAGTTCAAGACGGACTTGACCAAGTCAAGATCTGAGACTAGTTGGTGCAACTGGGCATAAAATTTCTAAAAATAGCCATAGTTTATTTCAAGCAGTCATCATTTAAAATGCACAGAGCCTATGGAAATTTTGAATTAATTGACTTTTTTACTTTTTGACGTGACAACGTCCTACAACGCATGTGTCTATAGTGGCTGTTAGGGAGGCATGCACGGAAAAGCTTAGCGGCTTGAATAACTCCTCTGTCTTAAGAGATATAATTATGGTGAATATACGATTAGAAAGAATGCTAAAGATTTCACCATTTATTTTTTTTTCCTATCATTTCATTTTACCACGCTGCGGTAAATTCTAATTTGAAAGTTTAAACCCCTGTAGATTCCGAACGACTATTCAGGTCAGACTAAATGAGATGTCATTTGGTGCAGAAAGAAAACCTCTAATAGAATAAATAAAAAAAAATCCCGAGTAAAATTAATTTTTTTCTCGAAAAACCTCATTTTTTATGCAAAAAAATATCGAAAAATTGCCCTTTTTGTGCAATGCATAGCTACTTGACCATAAAAGCTACATTAAATGTAAATATAGTTTTTTTTTTTACTTATGAAATGCAAGTGGTCAAGTTAATTCAGGTAGCAATGTTAGCTTGACACTTTTGTCGTTCGTTCTTTGACTTGATAGTTCTACAATATATATATATATAAAGATGAAAAACAAATTCAACATCGATGAAAGAAAGTAGAGAAGAAAATCGAGTTGGTTTTATAAATTTTTTTTTTTTTCTTTACTAGTTAAGAGTTGAACGAAACTCTCTCCCCCCTTCCCTCTCTTGAGCCCACTTGATCAAAACTTTCCTATTTATTTCGAGAGTTGGAAATTGGAAAAAGTCTTTTTTATTTTCTTTATTTAAAGCCAACCATTTGACGGGAATAGATATCGTTACATATGAAAAAGTATTCTTTTTAATTAATTTTAAACTGCTAACCGTTGGCTCTAGTTGAAACATTATGCTGTTTAATAGGAGAATTATTGATACACAAGGTTTTTTTGTTTCAATGATTTATTTATTTAACATTAAGGGGCTACGGGAGCGAAGTGGTTACGCATGTTTTTCCCGCTAAGATGGCGTAGTGTTTTATAAAAAGTATGCCCAAAAAATTCAAAAATTTGGCAAGAGATGTCAGAATGGTAGCTAATAATATTTAATGCATTTGGTTGATTTTCATTGATCTTTTAACAATAAATACTTTATAAATGTTATTATATATTATGTATCTTTTATAAAAGCAAAATAAATATAGGCCAGATATAGGCTAATACTATATCGGCTGTTAGACTAGCCTGCCATCTATTGCAAGAATGCTGAACTAATTTGACAGTTGATTTTTAAATAAATCATCTAAGCTTATTTTAAAAATTTCTTAATTAATATGTGATTAATAATAACAATAAATTCATTTTTAAATTTAAAAAAAATTAAAGATTATTGGGACAGATTGTTTTTTTGTATTTGCTTGATAACAAAAAAACTAATTACGATAATTTTTTAAAAAGTCATTAAAAAAATTATAGCTCGATGTCCCAATAATCTCTTATGAATTTAATTCATTTAAAAAATTCCTTATTATAGTCTAGTTTTTGTTTTTTTTTTAAGTACGTTTAGACGTCGCTTCTGAACCCCCTTAAGATATTATATAGGGTCTGTACCACGTTTGAGGCCATGAAGAAAATTCATACAATTTACTATTTATTAATTCAAATAACTGATAAAAAAAATGGCGGAAGTATTTTTGCTGGACTCTCAATAACTTCTTCTAAACAACAAAAAGAACAAATTACTCAATGAATGGCGGTCTCACTAGAATGATGGGAGTAGCTAACGAGGTCTGCGCTCAATCGTCCCTAGACATTCTTGCTGCTGGGCCCAGAGAG
Organism: Euborellia annulipes; assembly: GCA_023213315.1. Classification (NCBI taxonomy): domain Eukaryota; kingdom Metazoa; phylum Arthropoda; class Insecta; order Dermaptera; family Anisolabididae; genus Euborellia; species Euborellia annulipes. The sequence goes on along the minus strand of JAKCPI010022067.1, from coordinate 31,509 downwards.
ATAAGGAGAGGGCTAGTATTGTCTCATTTGGTCTGAGTGACTGATATGTTTTATAAGTTGTTCTAGATTTGATAAATTTTAAAAATTTTAACTTTTGTATTTTTACATTTTGTATCTTGTTGGTGAGTTTGTATATGTATTGTTATTAGGCATTTGTAATTGGTCACTGCCCGTTTATAAGAAATAAATAAATAAATAAAAGTCTGCAAATTCGTTTCAAAATTTCAACAGGAAGTGATCAAACAGAGCGTGACAGACGGACACTCTGCTATTTATATATATATATAGATTATAAATTAAATACTTATTGGGATTAGATAGATGTAGGCAGCGAACAAGTGATTAAAAAAAAAACTATTTAATTATCGTCAACGTTTCGGAATCACATCGATCCCATCTTCAGGACGATAAATTGTTAATGTTGCTTAGATAGATGCATTTTGGTTCATATAGTCTTTCAATCTTGACCAGTGCTGACGTTTCGGGCCCATTGGCCACAACAATTGGCTTGAAAGTAAAAAAAATACTTTCTCTTTATCATTCATATATAGGGTAAGATAAAGTAAAAATAATAATACACAAATCTTTCTTGGGGTGGGTTTTTCGTTACCTTCCCTAGAATCACCAATAAAGAATAATTGTATAAGCCTTAAAGTAGAGAGAGAGAGAGAGAGGGATTAATTTCATATCAGTTTAGAAATGCTCAGCAAACATTTAAGCCCAACAGACAAATGATCATCTACTTATAATTATCAAGCCTTGTGTGTGTGTGTGAGTGCAGTCAGGCACGTGATGACGACAAAACGAGAGGGTGAGTGACATTTTATGTGTATGGGGTGGGGGGGGGGAAGGCCATCAAAATATTATTGCAAGCGCTGATTGTTTCGAATGGCAGGACGATAAAGACGAAACGGGAGGGGAGGGGGGTGGAAGGGTGGGTGGGAATAATATAAAAGACGGCCTTTAAAATGGCTACGGTGGGGCCTTTTAATGCTCTTGTTAAATTAAAATAATGAAATCATTTCCAAGCAATGGATGAAATTCAAGATAAGGAGAGAGAGAGGGCCATTTATTTTACCTTTTTCAATTTTCTAGTTGAATGAAATAATTTCCCCTACCTTTCTTTTATTTAACTTACTTCCTTCTTACCTTATAATATAAAAAATAAAATAAAAACGGGCGCGGTGATGATGATGATTATGTAAGATATGTAACTTTGTAATTTATATTCATAATAATATATCAGATTTTAACATAATTGATATTTCATCCTCTTCCTCTTTACTTTCTCTTACTTATTTATGTATAGGCCTAGAGAGAAATTATTGGATTCATGTCGAGATTTTGATGGATATACACGCTTTGAGGTGTGTTTGTGAACAAAATATCTCAAGAACGAAAAGAGCTAGGCTGTTGAAATTTTATATTTAAATTAGATACCGCCCTGGGACGTGACACGAAGCTTTTAATCAAAATTGGCCAAAAAGTACTAGTACTTTACTGATGTACTTTTTCAGTTTTTTTTTATTTTCTCAAAATTCGCTCCAAGGATTTTTTTTTAAATTCATAAATCAACTATTTTTTAGATGCTCTTTAAAATGTATATTCTCATTTTGCCGTTGAAATCTTCTGAAGACCACTTTACTCTTGTGCTTCATAGGAAAGATAGGAGAAATGGTTGCCATGGTAACGGAATATAAATCTTTTTCTTTTCATTAGATTAAAAATCTGGTGTGACTGGCGCACAGCACACAACTTTCTCTTACCTTCGGTAATCGAATGTTGTGTACTGTGCTTGTCACACCAGATTTTTTGTGTCGACATGTATTTAGTTTCCGACAGTAGGGTACATTCGATTTTCAAGATGTAAAATTTATAAGTATGGCAAAATATTTATATGTTGTTACCATGGCAACCATTTCTCCTATCTTTTCTATGGAGAACAAGAGTAAAGTGGTCTTCAGAAGATTTCAATCACAAAATGAGAATATACATTTTATAGAGAATCTAAAAAATAATTGATTTTTGAATTTAAAAAAAAAATCGTTGGAGCAAATTTTGAGAAAATCGAAAAAAACTGAAAAAGTGCATCAGTAAAGTACTAGTACTCTTTGGTCGATTTTGGTCAAAAGCTTCGTGTTAGGTCCCATGGGGGTGCCTAACTTAAATATAAAATTTCAACCTCCTAACTCTTTTCGTTCTTGAGATATTTTGTTCACAGACACACAGACAGACAGACCATGTCGCGAAAACCACTTTTTTGGATTCAGGGGACCTCAAAACGTGAAGATCCATCAAAATCTTGACATCGAATTTTTGACATGAATCCAATACTTTCTCTCTCTATATATATTAACATATATATAGAGGTAAGAGAAAGTAAAAATCAATTATTATTTAAATTCCCATTTATTTTTATTTTATTTCTGTCTTTGATTGTTTCGGAGAAAACATATCTCTCTCTCTCTCTCTTCAGAAGTGGAAGGCCAGGTTATTTATTGGAGAAATTTGAATGCAGGGGGGCGACGAGGGTTAGGCCTCTGCGGGCCGGTTTGGATGCCTTGACGATGCCCATTCATAGGACAAGCACATACGGGGGATCGTTCCATGTGAGCTCGGTGAGGCTATGGAATGGGCTCCCCGAGAGTGTTCGAGTTGTGAGAGGCAGGGAGTTGTTTAAGAGAGACTTGGCGCGTTTACTCTTGGAGGGTTAGGCGTTTCACTTGAATCAATTCATGGGAATATAATGTATAAATATAGGTAAAAAAAAAAAAAAAAAAAACAGAGTGCAGCGGATGTTGTGGTTGTGTGACTGTGATGATATTGATGAGGTATTGAGAGCAAATGTAAGCTAATGATGTAAAGATTATTGTAAAGTGTTCAAAGAGAACGTTAGGTTCTCAGAACAATAAAGTTTTTTTCATTCATTCATTCATTCTCTCTCTCTCTCTCACTTGCAAACATTATCGTCTGTCTCTACTCTTTTCAAATTCACTTTCACCTCTTCCATCCATAGGATTTTGTTTTTAGAAATATTTATTCTTATTAGCTTTACATATTTCCATCCATAGGAACAATGTTAATTTCCTATAGGGATTTGTATGTTAATTTCGATTCAAAAGGGGGTCCCCTTTGGAACTTTTTACGCATTTAAAATTTTTTTTTCCAATTCTTATGAAATTTTGTATTTATTTACGAATCTATATTGTGTATAAAATGTCCAAATATGAGATTAAAATTTTGAAAAATAACCATAGTTTATTTGAAGCAGTCAACATTTAAAATGCAAGTTTGAAACTAAGGTGCTATCGGAAACTAAATATATCTCGACACAAAAAATCTGGTGTGACCAGCACGGTGCACAACTTTCTCTTACCGAAGGGCAGATTTTTTTTATTTATTTCTTAAAAAAAAAGGACAGTTTGAAGAATAGTGTTTTGTTCCACGAAAATAATAGCAAAAAAAATAAGATTTTATTTTCCAAAGAGGGTCATCTATTTTCTAAATGAATGAATGAATGAGAATCAATTGAAAAGAATCTAAAGAACGAACGAGAATTGATTTCGTCATGAATCACGTTCTTTTTTTTCATCCTAATATGTACATAAATAATCTTTCTTTTATAATGAAAAATATTTATTTACTTTCATTCTGCTCTAGTGAGTGGAATTTTTGACCTCAGATGCCATTATGACATGTAAATAAAAAGAAATGATGTAGAAAAAAAAGATCCTTCAAAACAAGGTGTTTGATGACGAAGAGGAATCGAGACTGCCGTGAATGAGACCCATGTTCATTGTTGATTTACTTTAATTATACTTTGAATTAATATCAGGCTCGGACATGGAGATGGTTCTAGAATTGAAAAAAAGAAAATTGAAAATGGCACTCACAGTGGACGTGGACCATCATCCTCTTGCTGACCGATGGCGGCACTCCGTTGGCAGCGATACAAAGATAAGCGCCCATTTCTGATCGGGTGACTTTTGATAAGGAGAGCACTTCACCTTCGATCACCGGAACTGCCAAAGAAAGACCGACAGATAATAAACATATTACAAAATATGGTACATATTAACGCTTAAAATATTTGGATTGAAATTTTCTTACTATCGAATATCATATGAATCTCTAAAATAACGTCCTAAACAATGCACGATTATTTTTTTGCCAGTTTCAAAGAGAAATAATAATTTACCTCGTGTTTTATGTGATGAGCTCCCTCGAAGGATAATATCTCCGCCGTCTTCTCTACGCCAGTTAATCTTCGGTTGAGGAAATCCCCTCGCCTTGCAGACTAGCTTGGCTGATCCTCCTTCAGGGACCATCACATCCCCTGATGTCTCCTCGTAGACAATATCAGGAGGGATGACCACCTCCAGGAAAGCAGTCTATGGATGAAGAAAGAAAGAAAGGAGGACTCTGATTATTTATATTCAGGATGAAATTATAAGAATGGAATATTTTTATTTTTCTTATTCCTACCAATATTTTACTGAAGAAACAAAAAAGTAACTAACAAGGAGTCCCCACGGGTAGTGGGTCACCGATTTCTTTTAAACTCATAGATAGGATTTGAAGATTAGTGCCTGGATATCAATTTCCTAGAGCAGTACGATGCACTACTCAAGAATACTCAAGAAAATCGAAGTTGAAGACTATCAAGATTTCCGAGTTCTATAAGTTTGCATAATTTTATTTATGTCAACAGTGTCTGGTAGCCGTGAGAATAAACGCAACAGTCTTGTAAACAAGGAGTCGCTAGTTCGATTCTTCTTGGGCACATTTTTTTTTTTATTTCAATTCACTATCCGTATATACAGTATCTCTCATATTAACATTTATAAAATCTTATCTTATCTTATACTATTAAACGAGCAATGTACGTTTGTTTGTTTGTTTATATATATGCATATCAGTTCTCAAAAATGGCTCTAACGATTTTTTCAAATTTTAAATATATACTAGGCCTATTTGTGGTCCCAAAATGAAATTGTGCTAGGTCTCATGTTTGGGAAACCTTGAGTACTAGTACTTTACTGGTGTACTTTTTTTAGTTTTTACAATTTTATAAAAAAAGACCGAGCTCTGGCTCGGTACCCCGAATTTGATATTAAATTAACAAATATTTTTTCAATGAAAAAATAATTATTATTTTAATTTCCAATTTTATGAATGTTAATATGAGAGATACTGGATATACGAATTGAGAGTTGAAATTAAAAAAAATGTCCCGAACAAGCATCGAACTAGCGACTCCTTGTTTACTAGACTGTTGCCCTTAGTCTCTCGGCTACCAGACACTGTTGACATAAAATAAAATTACCCAAACTTATACAACTCGGAAATCTTCAAAGTCGATTCTCTTGATGTTCTTGAGTAGTGCATCGTACTGCTTTAGGAAATTGATGTCCAGATACTAATCTTCAAATCCTATGAGTTTGAAAAAATCGCTGACCCACCACCCGTGTGGACTCCTTGTAAGTATAGACAAAGAAAGTATCGAAATAGTCAAAAGAATTTGAGAATTCTCAACTTTTTAGGCTGCCGTGTTTCCAAAAAAAAAAAAAATATTTTCAAAGAGTATGTTCTTTCCTTAACTCCACCCTTTAAATAGCGAAACTTGTATCTCTCCACTCACCTGACTTTTCATAGGATCCGTGTTGACCTGGCACATATATTGGCCCCGATCTTCTCGTTTTACACCCTTCAAATTTAACGTCCACGTATTAAAATCGTTATGGGTGACACTCAATCGTTGATTGTTGGTGATGACGTTTTCGTGAATAGCGAGGATTGCCTTCGTGTCTGCTTTGATCCAAGCCACCTAAAGAGTGAGTATACCAATGGTCAGTAGAGCTGCTGCAGCACAACAACAAAACACAAATCGTATAAAGACAGACGGACAGACAGACGATCCGTTTCAAGACACATAACACATCAAAACAAATAAATCTCTCTCTCTCCTAACTTTCTCTGGCTTGACACTAAAAAGTTAACCTCACTTTTGACATGTCTCCAAATATCTTGCTGTTGACACAATTTTATTTATATATTTTTGATAATTGATTCATTAAAAAATATATATATATATGGTGTGATTAACACACAGCACACAACTTTCTGGCTCCGCAGGAAAAAATCGCCTAAGAAAACCTCGCCGTAAAATAGAGAAAAGAAGAATTGGCCGAAATGAATGGCGTAACCCAAGGCGCGCTATTTGTTTTGTCATTAGTGTCGTTTCGGTTTTCTTCGGTCAAAAACCAATCATTTCGAGTTATTTTATAAAATCTACCGAATTTCTTCGAATGGTTTCTGACCGAAGCAAATCGAATAGAAGCCCAGAATTCCCTAAGGTGTTTCAATTTTTTAATCTAAAGCAGCGGTTCTCAACCTTTACCCTGGTAGGAATTGCCAATGCTGACAATTGGCCGAACCTTGGCCCAGTTGTCATTTGCCGAGCCTTGAAAGTAGTGACCATTAGTCCAAGCCTGGTCCGAGGCTTGGTCCATTCGTCTCCTCCCTATGCTCGGCTTAACACTATTGGGCCAAGCCTGGTCCGAGGCTTCCGATCCAAGGCTTAAGCCCAATGTTATTATATTATTAAACCGAGCCTTGGGAAGACGATTGACCAAGCCTGATCCGAGGCTTGGCCCAATGGTCACTACCCAAGGCTCGGTTTAATAATATAATACCATTGGGCCAAGCCTCGGTCCAGGCTTGGTCCAATCGTCTTCCCCAAGGCTCGGCTTAATAATATAATACCATTGGGCCAAGCCTTGGATCAAGGCTCGGACCAGGCTTGGCCCAATAGTATTAAACCGAGCCTTGGGAAGACGAATGGACCAAGCCTGGACCGAGGCTTGGCCCAATGGTATTATATTATTAAACCGAGCCTTGGGTAGTGACCATTGGGCCAAGCCTCGGACCAGGCTTGGCCCAATGCTTAATTGACCCATCATGTAATTAAAAAAAAAAAATTAAATTAAATCAAGTACTATTAATTGAAAAAAACAGTAATATATATTTTAAATCTGGTGATTGTTTGATAAAGTTTATTTAGCTAAAATAAAAGGCAAATCAAATAGCTAAAAGAGAGTCATATCAATATAACAACTGTGTACGAGAGCGTAAAGGCATTGACAAATGACAAACAAAACCAAAAAGCTCGAGTTCAAATCTCTCGAGAAACAACTTTTTTTTTCCTCGAGGCTTGGATCGACCATCCATTGTTTTGTTTTCCAAGGCTTGGGCCAACCTTGGATTTTTTGATTCTCGAGGCTGGGTACATTGTTATCATTCCAAGGCTTGAATCAAGCCTAGCCCAATGGTTAGACAAGGCTTGCGCCAAACCTCGCCCAATGCTCGGCACGATTGGTCCAAGCCTGGTCCGAGGCTTGGCCCAATTGTGTGTTCCTACCAGGGTATTGATGTGCGGCCCACTTTTTCTGAGGTCCAGTTGGGCATTCCACGCCAAATCGAACGGTTTGAAAAATTTTCATTTTTGATTTCCTCCATTTTTTGATATATTTTTAGGACTCCTTAAAAAAAAACCCTCCTGGTAAAGTCCGATTTTCAACTTTTTTTGTGTGTAGTTTTCAAGAAAAAATACAATTAATTTTTTTGAACAATTTTTCTGTGTCATTTTCAAATTTCAAAATTTTTGTCTTTTTCTGAAAATCATGCATACTTCGATTTGCCTGAAAATTTTTGCTAACAAACAACTATCCCATTTACAATTTTCGAGGCGGTTCCAGTCGTGGGTACTCCATGGCTACTATTTTTTAAAAATGATTAATAGAAAAAATTTTTTTCAAGTTTTCAAAAATCGAAAAGAAATAGTAGCCATGAAGTACCCACGACTGGAACCGCCTCGAAAGTTGTAAATGGAATAGTTGTTTGTTAGCAAAAATTTTCAGGAAAATCGAAGTATGCATGATTTTCAGAAAATGGCAAAAATTTTGAAATTTGAAAATGACACAAAAAACTATTCAAAAATATTAATTGTATTTTTTTCTTGAAAACTAGACAAAAAAAAAGTTGGAAAATCCGACCATTTTTCTAGGAGTTATGAGCAAAAAAACAAAAAAAGAGGGTTTTTTCTTTTTCGAAATCTGAACCGATGTTCAAAAAAATCTCAAAATTTACCAGGAGGGTTTTTTTAACGTCCGCGACCCAGTTCCAATAAACCCGCGGCTCACGGGTTGGGAACCGCTGATCTAAAGGATAACCTAACTGTACCGGACCGAAACACCCCACTAGATCAGGACACTTGCAAATTAATTTTCATAAGCATTATTTTTTTTTAATATTTTATTTTGGAACTTTTCGGATTTTCAACGAGTTTTTTTTCGGCGTGTTGTCTCTTATCTTCGTGAGAGAAAAGAGAGAGAGAGAGAGAGAGAGAGAGATAGAAAAAAATACAAAATTCGAAAATGCCAGCGAATGAATGAGCTCAAAAAAGAAGAAAGAAATTTAAAAAAATCGTTTTTTGTTTATCTCAACAAATTTTATAAACGAAAGAAAGAAAGGTGAGAGAAAAAGGGTTTTTGCCTCTATTAATTCATCAGAAAGTGAGAGAGAGCAAAAAAATAAAGAGGGAGAGAAAATGCAAGATGAGAGAAGCAGCAATAAAGGTGCAATAAAAAAAATAACACAAACAGAGAAGATGCATTCATTTACATGCATGCAAGAAGCCAAGCACGTTTTGATTAATCTTTTTTTTTACTTTTTGGACTATAAAACAAAAAATTTTTTTTAAGGCGGCACCGGTGCGAAGTAGTTACGCATGTTTTTCCCGCTAAGATGGCGTTGTGTGTCATAAAAAGTATGCCCAAAAAATCAAGTAATTCAAAAATTTGCCAAGAGATGTCAGAATGGTAGCTAATAATATTTAATGCATTTGGTTGATTTTCATTGATCTTTTAACAATAAATACTTTATAAATGTTATTATATATTATGTATCTTTTATAAAAGTATAAAAATATATAAATATAGGCCATTAGGCGATCGGCTGTTAGACTAGCCTGCCATCTATTGCAAGAATGCTGAACTAATTTGACAGTTGAATTTTAAATAAATCATCTAAGCTTATTTTAAAAATTTCTTAATTAATATGTGATAAATAATAACAATAAATTCATTTTTAAATTAAAAAAAAAATTAAAGATTATTGGGACAGATTGTTTTTTTGTATTTGCTTGATAACAAAAAAATCTGGTGTGACTGGCGCACAGCACACAACTTTCTCTTACCCTTCGGTAGGAGAAAGTTGCGCACTGTGCTGGTCACACCAGATTTTTTGTGTCGAGATATATTTAGTTTCCGATAGCACCTTAGTTTCAAACTTGCATTTTAAATGTTGACTGCTTCAAATAAACTATGGTTATTTTTCAAAATTTTAATCTCATATTTGGACATTTTATACACAATATAGAATCGTAAATAAATACAAAATTTCATAAGAATTGGAAAAAAAAATTTTAAATGCGTAAAAAGTTCCAAAGGGGACCCCCTTTTGAATCGAAATTAACATACAAATCCCTATAGGAAATTAACATTGTTCCTATGCGAAGATAAGGTGGAAAGGGAATTTAAAAAGAGTAGAGAGAGACGATAATGTTTGCAAGTGGGAGAGATATATATATATGTTTTCTTTGAAACAATTAAAACAGAAATAAAAAAAAAAAATAAATGGGAATTTAAATAATAATTGATTTTTAATCTAATAAAAAGAAAAAGATTTAAATTCCGTTACCATGGCAACCATTTCTATCTTTCCTATGAAGAACAAGAGTAAAGTGGTCTTCAGAAGATTTCAACGGCAAAATGAGAATATACATTTTAAAGAGCATCTAAAAAATAGTTAATTTATGAATTTAAAAAAAAATCCTTGGAGGGAATTTTGAGAAAATCGAAAAAAACTGAAAAAGTACATCAGTAAAGTACTAGTACTTTTTGGCCGATTTTGTTCAAAAGCTTATTTTGAGATTCTTCAAAGGTACCTAAGTTAAATATAAAATTTCAATCCGGTAGCTCAATTCCTTCATGCTAAAAATCTGTCCACACATACAGACACACGCACGCACACACGCACGCACACACGCACGCACACACACACACACACACACACAATACATACACACAGACCAATTTGCGGGACCCACTTTTTTGGACTCAGGGGACCTCAAAACATGTATATCCATCAAAATCTCGACATCGAATTTTTGACATGATCGCAATACTTTCTCTCCTATATATTTCATATATAGGCTAAGAGAAAGTAAAATTAATTACGATAATTTTTTAATAATTCATTAAAAAAATTATAGCTCGATGTCCCAATAATCTCTTATAAATTTAATTCATAAAAAGAAATCGCATTGAAAAATTCCTTATAATAGTCTAGTTTTTTTTAAAGTAGGTTTAGACGTCGCTCCTGAACCCCCTTAAGAGTTCGGGTCCCCTCAGGAAAAAAATTCATGAAAATTATTTTTTGTGTTTCTAATTTCACACTTTAGTTTTGCCTTATACCGAATTTTAGATCTCAGCAAGTTAACTACGATTTGGGCCCTTATTTAATCATATGATTAGTATAAGGATATTTTATCACTGCTGGAATTTGTATCAGGAATGAAAGTTAGTTAGAAGAAAACGCAGCCAGAATTTTTTCTTTAAAAAATATATTTCTAACAGCTGACGTTTCGGCTTTGGTCAAAGACATCCTCGGGTGTGGTCATTATGTACATATATTTCGAATTTTATTTACTATCAATTTTGGATATAACATTAGAAAAAAGTCTTTAGTTCAAGTAAAACTTTTTCCCTCTCCCATCACCAATACAATTTATTTTGTGTCTAATGTCATAAATGACTGGCAGTACAATTCATCTAATCTAAATTATTTCTTGAACTAAAGACTTTTTTCTAATTTTATATTCAAAATTGATACTAAATACCATACAATTCAAAATATATGTACATAATGACCATTAACAGCTCCGAGGATGACTTTGACCAAAGCCGAAACGTCGGCTGTTAGAAATATTTTTTTTAAAGAAAAAATTCTGGCTGCATTCTCTTCTACCTTGCATTCCCGACCGAATATTCGGCTTCGGTTACGGTTTCGGCCAAAAATCCTGGTTTCGGTTTCGGGCCAAAAACCAGTCGAAACTTTCGGCCGGCCGAAACATAAGTCTGAAAAGATGGGATAGAAAAAAAAAATGGTCAAATGATTTGCATGGGTGGGAAATAAATTTTCCGCTCGGTGTAAAAGAGGCGGAAAAAATTTTGTCCACGCGAGGGTAAAAAAATTTTCCGCAGGGAGGAAATATTTCAAAAAAAAAAAAAAAAAAAATCAAATTAGATGAATTTTGTATAGGAAATGGAAATACAAGTTTCGATTTCAGTTTCGGTTTCGGCTGAAAATCTTGTTTCGGTCGGAACCTAATTCCTGATTCATATGATTAGCTTAACTAAATGTGAAAAGACTCGAAAGCTTATCCGAGGGATAGCTAGATGTGAAGCAACCGGCCCTTAAAGATTTCAGATCACACGCCTGGAGGAAACCAATCTTTTAATATCTCTAATGAGATGATTGATTTAATCACAAGTAAAAAAAATAAACTTAAATGCAAAGCATGCAGAACTGACTAAATACTTCCCCCTCCCCCCCCCCCCCCTCTTTTGAAATAATCCCTTACAGCACTATTTAATCCATTTGTGTCGTCTCGCTTTTGGATTCGCTGATCTGTTCAAATTCATCATCACATCAATGACAAATGGCAATAGATTTATCACACAAATGGAGGCAAAGGATTAACACTCAATTCGTTTATTTATTTATTTATTTATTTTTGTTTCCAGCATATTGATCAATTAAAAACTTAATTAATAAAATTTCTAAATCTCCACACCTGTCGCCAACTTTTTGAAATTGACACTAAAACCACTAAACAATCCTCTTATATGAGAGAGCATATTAAAAGTTTTATTAACTTTTATCTATTATAATATTCTACATAAATCTGGTCGCACAGCACAGGTGTAAAATTTATAAACATAGAAAAATATTTATATTTTATCAAACATTTCTCCTATCTTTCCTATAAAGTACAAGAGTAAAGTGTGCTTCAAAAATGAGAATATACATTTTAAAGAGCATCTAAAAAATAATTGATTTATCAATTTTAATCAAAATTGTTATAACGAATTAACGAGAAAATCGAAAAAATCTGAGAAAGTACTTTAGAAAAGTACTAGTACTCTTTGGCCGATTTTGATCAAAAGCTTCGTGTCCCGTCTCAAGCGGTATCTAACTTAAATATTATTCCTCGATTTCTTCTTGTTTTAAATTGATAACAGACAGCCACTTTTTGGACCCAGGGAACCTTAAAATGTGTATTTCTATTAAAATTTCAATACTTTATATGGACCCTGTTAAGCATTAGTGTGTCAAGCGCCAGCTACAGAGATTTGAGAAAATTAACATTAAAGTTTGTTGTTTTCATTGGATTATATATATTTTTTTTGTCAATTGTGCAAGTAACATTAAATATAAATTTGTTTAGGACATATTTCATAAAAAATACTATTAATTAAAGCATTTGAAACAATATTCCGTGCTTAACTCAATTTTTAATTTTTTGGTCTTTGACACATCATTGCATAACAGGGTCCATATTGTTTTAACTCAATGACATATTAGGACATCTTTGATATTCAAAATTTATTAGTCGTTGCCGTAATAAAAAGTTTCCCCATCTCTATGATCTATCTTGATCATCTTGTTTATTGTTTTTAATAATAAATCCTATTCTATTTATGTAATTTGATCAAGGGCTGGACCCAAATGGCTTAAATTAAGATCTGGTCCAGCGGAAGCTGGTCATGATAATAATTTACAGTTCATTTTTATCTCATATAACCAAAATAAAAAGCTACACACAGAGCGTCATTTTTGTACTAAATTATTAGAAATTTTAATTTTTTATTATTTCTCACCCTATATAAATATATAGGAGAAAAGTATTTTTAGATATTTTCTTTCTCTCCATTTATTTTTCTATACATTCTTACAATATTTTGATATTTTAAAAAAGAGGAGTCATACATAGTAATCACCATAATGTATCAATTGTGAAATTCTGTGGCCTAAAATAAAAAAAATCTGGTGTGACTTTCGCACAGCACACAACTTTCTCTTACCTTCGGTAATCGACAGGTGCGTTCTGTTGTCAGACAAGATTTTTCGTGTCGACATATATTTAGTTTCCGCCGATATATTAGAATTCAAGATATAAAATTTTTTTTTTTTTTTAATTAAAAAACATTCACACTTTTTTCTCATTCACAGTGAAAAAGTATATCAGTAAAGTACTAGTACTTTTTGGCCGATTTTGTTTAAAAGCTTATTTTCACGTCTTAGGGGAGGGGTTGCCTAACTTAAATATATAATTGGACCCTGTTACGCATTAGTGTGTCAAGCGCCAGCTACCGAGTTTTGAGAAAATCAACATTAAAGTTTTTTGTTTTCATTGGATTATATATAATTTTTTTTTGTCAATTGTGCAAGTAACATTAAATATAAATTTTTTTAGGACATATTTCATAAAAAATACTATTAATTAAAGCATTTGAAACAATATTCACGTGCTTAACTCAATTTTGAATTTTTTTGGCGCTTGACACATTATTGCATAACAGGGTCTAATTACAACCTCCTAGCTCAATTCCTTCATGCTTTAAATTGAACCCAGACACACAGACAGACCATGTGGCAAAAACCACTTTTTTGGATTCAGGAGACCTCAATATCCATCAAAATCTCGACCTCGAATTTTTGACATGAAACCAATACTTTCTCTTTCAATATATACCGTATGTATATTAACATATACATATAGGTAAGAGAAAATAAAAAAGAGGAGTCATTCATCATCATATAATCACAAAAAATTATGAAATGTCTGTCTGTCCGTCTGTAATTCTCTATTTTGGTAACTATCCATTGAAATTTTGAAACCAAATTCGATTATAAAAAAAAAAAATGTATATTCTTTGCAATTTCAGTAGATGCTAAGGAAAAGCTCTTCTTTCTCTTCCTAAATAAAAATATTTCAATTTAATTATATTTGCGTGCACATACAGTATGTGTATTTTATACCAATTATCGGAATTTCCTCCGGGGACGGGCAAATTTGTACGAATTAGCCCGGAATACGAATGATCGGGCCAGTGGCGTAACGTTTTTTAGCTGCCCCCCCCCCCCCCCCGCAAACCTTTATTTCGGGCCCCATTATTAGACCTTACAAAAAATATTTTTAAAATATATGTTAGTATATTCCTGAACCCTGAGGGCCCGGGCCCTCTCAAAGACAAATTTTCATTTTATTTTTCCGTTTTTACAGGAGCCCTGAGGAGATACAGTTTCTTAGCCCGGCCCGGCCCGTGGGCCCCTCAAGGTCCGCCCCCCGCATTGCGGGGTCTGCGAGGGCGTACGTTACGCCACTGGATCGGGCTACGAAATATCGAGTAATTTTTTATCAGTTAGTGATTGAATGCAATACAACAACAACAACAACAACAACAGGGCGTCATAAACAAACAAAAAAAAGATCTTAAATCTCTTTTCCTCTGCCAGTAGCTAAACTACAGTATCATTATAATCTATAAAGCGAGTGAGTGAGTGGAGGAGGGTCTAAAAAAAGGGCGGTTCAAGTAATAAAATCGATTTAACAGACCTATAACTGTAACACCGTTAAAACTTTAAATGAAGTTTCTTTTAAATATTAAATTTTCCAATCTTCTAAACTTTTTATTTTCCTCTTCTACTTTCTGCATTCCTTCCTTTTTTTTTTTTTACATTAATTTAAACATATTTACTTTTCAATTTACATTTATATTAATTTTAAGAAGAAAGTTTTCATTCAATATTCCAATTCCATAATTAGAATATAAAAAAAAAAAAATAACGTTTTGGTTTACGTAACGGGAAACGAACGGAACGCAACAAACAACTAAATGGAAGTGTTATCGAAAGGGCGGTTTTCTTTTTTTTTTTGGAATTACAATCCCTTTATATACAGGGTGTTCCAAAGAATTCTTTCATTTAAAAAGTTAGTTTTTTAAGGGAAAACTTTTGCATTTCTTTTTAAATAAATTATTAACAACTCTGTATTTGCCCACGGGGCTTGGAGTAGTTGGTAGCGTGCCTACCTTCTATACCGAACGTCGCGGGTTCGGACCCCAGGCAGTCCGATAATTTTATTTAAGGCATTTGGATACCAAATGACTTAAATAAAAATGCCTGACCCCACAATAGATATATTTATTTCAACGGTTATCGTAAAAAGTCTTAAATGGCCTAAGTTGCCGAAAAGACCGTGTGAATGTGTGTGTGAATCTGAGTGTGAATGAGAAAAAGTGTGAATGTTTTTTTTATAAAAAAAAAAACTCTGTATTTCTGCAATCAACTATAACTTGCATATATTTATAGATTATTAGATTAATCGTTAAAAACTACAATGTATTATGCAATTGATGTTTAAAATCCTGAATTATTTAAGATTTTTTGTAAAATTTGGCGTCGTCTATGTTTAAAAATTAAACTATTCTTTGGAGAATTAATTTAATCAATTAGACATTATAAAATCTCAATATTTATATGGGTCATTCTACAAAAATGAATTAACTTCGCGTAATTGACAATAATTCAGTGACTACTTAAACATCAGTTAATAGAAAAAGTTAATAATTTTTGGGCACACGTGATAAATATTGAAATTTAAAAAAATTTAATGAAAATATTCGTAATTGATTATTGGGAAAGCCTGATGTAGAAAGATGAACGACAAATGAAAATGCTGGAGGTATTTTCAGGGCAAATTTTATTACCACTATACAGTCGATGTTTCGGGGGATGCCTTCCTTCATCAGGACTCTTTGTATGTTGGAAATTCTCATTGATTCCAACATGTATCAGTATGCACTTTTTTACTTTCTCTTACCTATGTATATATGTAATATATATATAGAGAGAAAGTATTGGATTCATGTCAAAAATTCGATGTCGAGATTTTGATGGATCTTCACGTTTTGAGGTCCCCTGAATCCAAAAAAGTGATTTTCGCGACATGGTCTGTCTGTGTGTCTGTGTGTCTGTGAACAAAATATCTCAAGAACGAAAAGAGCCAGGAGGTTGAAATTTTATATTTAAGTTAGGCACCCCCATGGGACGTCACACGAAGCTTTTGAACAAAATCGACCAAAGAGTACTAGTACTTTACTGATGCACTTTTTCAGTTTTTTTTCGATTTTCTCAAAATTTGCTCCAACGATTTTTTTTAAATTCAAAAATCAATTATTTTTTAGATTCTCTTTAAATGTATATTCTCATTTTGTGATTGAAATCTTCTGAAGACCACTTTACTCTTGTTCTCCATAGAAAAGATAGGAGAAATGGTTGCCATGGTAACAACATATAAATATTTTGCCATACTTATAAATTTTACATCTTGAAAATCGAATGTACCCTACTGTCGGAAACTAAATACATGTCGACACAAAAAATCTGGTGTGACAAGCACAGTACACAACTTTCGATTACCGAAGGTAAGAGAAAGTTGTGTGCTGTGCGCCAGTCACACCAGATTTTTAACTTTGATTACAAGCTGATACCCTGGTAGGAATTGCCAATGCTGACAATTGGCCGAACCTTGGGCCAGTTGTCATTTGCCAAGCCTTGAGTAGTGACCATTGGGCCAAGCCTAGTCCGGGGCTTGGCCCAATGGTATTATATTATTAAACCGAGCCTTGGGAAGACGAATAGACTAAGCCTGGTCCGGGCTTAGCTCAATGGTATATATTATTAAACCGAGCCTTGGGTAGTGACCATTGGGCCAAGCCTCGGACCAGGCTTGGTCCATTGGTGACTTCCCAAGGCTCGGTTTAATAATATAATACCATTGGGCCAAGCCTCGGACCAGGTATACCCCTAAATAAATATTTTAAAACCATTTTCATGTCTAAAGTCAAAAGTTTTTTGTAACACTTGAATGAAAATAGTTAAATGGGCCAATATCCGCGGTGGCAATTGTCCGCAACGGATCTCCAATGGTACCAATATCACCCAATGATCCTCGAGTTTCTAATCCCCCCTACCTAGTAGTATGAGCCTAGGAAAACGAGCACGACCCGAAATGTTTTTGCAGTTCATGAACTTAATTCTTATTGGGACTAATTGTTACTAGGCTTATTGTGTATTTCTAATAAATAAAAATAAATATATAAAACATACCTATACCTAATGTATTTCGTATTAAATCTTTTTTTTATCCTGGTGGCAATCTTTGCACCTACGCTAGTGTGGATCTTTACCCCACTCGGTGGGGCAAAGACCCGCAAATTGAAATTTTTGTTTAGATATCTCTTCTACTTTTATGTTACTGATTTGGAAACCTATAAAATTATGTAAGATGCTCAAGATATCAGACTTTCAGAGGTTGTTCCAATCTTTATTGTATTTTTCATAGGAAGGTCAAAAAAAATTGCGGATCTTTGCCCCACCTTAAATTACTTCCTAAGGTTATATTGGTATAAATATCTACATTTAAACATATCACCAAATTCTATTAATTAAATAAGCTTATTGACTATTTAAATTCGGATATATTTATATTTTTTAATCAGTGAAATGCGAACACCTATACAGAAAGAGAAATCCCTTCTTTTTTACTTTCTCTTACCTATGTATATATGTAATATATATATAGAGAGAAAGTATTGGATTCATGTCAAAAATTCGATGTCGAGATTTTGATGGATCTTCACGTTTTGAGGTCCCCTGAATCCAAAAAGTGGTTTTCGCGACATGGTCTGTCTGTCTGTGTGTCTGTCTGTGTGTCTGTGAACAAAATATCTCAAGAACGAAAAGAGCTAGGAAGTTGAAATTTTATATTTAAGTTAGGCACCCCCATGGGACGTGACACGAAGCTTTTGAACAAAATCGACCAAAGAGTACTAGTACTTTACTGATGCACTTTTTCAGTTTTTTTTCGATTTTCTCAAAATTTGCTCCAACGATTTTTTTTTAAATTCAAAAATCAATTATTTTTTAGATTCTCTATAAAATGTATATTTTCATTTTGTGATTGAAATCTTCTGAAGACCACTTTACTCTTGTACTCCATAGAAAAGATAAGAGAAATGGTTGCCATGGTATCAAAATATAAATATTTTCCCATACTTATAAATTTTACATCTTGAATTCAATTGTACCCTACTGTCGGAAACTAAATACATGTCGACACAAAAAATCTGGTGTGACAAGCACAGTTCACAACTTTCGATTACCGAAGGGTAAGAGAAAGTTGTGTGCTGTGCGCCAGTCACACCAGATTTTTCTTTTTCTTTCTAGTCGCAACCCAACCACCCAATGAGGAGTCATAAAAAAGTTTTAATTATATATTTAAAACATTCTTCTTTTCTGTTTGAGAGAAATGAAAATTACCCTCCCCCCCCCCCTCCAGCCCTCATTCATTTTCTAAATTAAACATTAAATTAGATAATATAACATTTATTTCTTTTTTGAAATTACCTTTTAAAATTAGTTTATAAGAATCACTTAAATTGGCAGATGAGATGAATTAATAAATTTATTATGTTAATAAGGCAAACGGAGGAATTATTAAAGGGAGATATGAGAGAATATTTCTCATTTTTTTCGTCCTGAGTCTAAAAAAGTAGGTCCTGCAGATGGTATGTCTGTGTGTGTCTGTGAACAAAATATCTCAAGAACGAAAACAGCTACGAGGCTGAAATTTTATATTTAAGTTAGATACCCTCCTGAGAGGTGACACGAAGCTTTTGAACAAAATCGCTCAAAGAGTACTAGAACTTTACTGATGTATTTTTTCAGTCTTTTTCAATTTTTTCAAAATTGTCATCAACGATTTTGTTTAATATTCATAAATCAATTATTTTTTAGATGATCTTTAAAATGTATATTCTCATTTTTTCCTAAAAATTGAAACACACTTTACTCTTGTACTTCATAGGAAAGATAGAAGTCATGGTAACAAAATATAAATTTTTTCCCATGTTTATAAATTTTACATCTTGAATGGTCTAAGGGTGCGATTATGTTAGAGCTGCGATAAGCGATAACAGCGTCGATAAGAGCATAGCAAAGAAAATAGAAACATGTTTTTGAATAGAGCTGTCTATATTGTAGCCTTCCCCTTTCCCCGGGATATATATTTTAATAAGGGAAGTATTTCTAGGCCCTCAATGGGGAATAAAAAAAGAGAAAAATTTGAATAATATATTTTTCTAGACAAACTATTGAATGAAGTTGCACAAAAAACAAACAAATTGTAAGTTAATCTACAGTATGTTTTCTTTTTTATTTAAAAATAAATAAATTTACTTACTATTTGTTTGACGTTTTTCTGCCACTTCGATTCAATCAACTTTTAAATCTATTTATATTTAATATCTATTATATTAAAAATATTTAATATAATAATATAAATAATCTTAATAATGGTTTATTTAATTAATAAACAAATTTATTAATAAATTATTAATTAATATTAATATTTGTTTAAAATCATAGATAATTTTGACAGTAGATATATTTTGAAAATACGAGGTTAAATGTTCAAAACCTTCTCTGTCAATTATAACATTATGCAAATTGACTAAACAAAATCTTCACCTCCGATCAACTCCATTCACACCAATTTTCACGTTTTCTATTAATATCTTGAAGCAAATACCAATTTAATGTTATAACGATTAAAAACAGTTTAAACTTTTAGCCACCGCCTTTGTATTTGTTTTTATCGCAGCTCCAACGTAAACACCACTAGCGAGCTGTTTGACTGCTCTTTTGCTGTCTTATCGCTTATCACAGCTCCAACATAATCGCACCCTAATATATCGGCTGAAACTAAATATATATCGACTCAAAAAGTCTGGTGTGACAAGCACAGAACACAACTTTCAATTACCGAAGAAAAAGAAAGTTGTGTGCTAAGCGACCAGTCACACCACCAGATTTTTGCTTTAAAGAGAATCCCAATTAGATGTATGATAAAATGAGTTTATCATTAAATCAGTTCATTTTTATTATTATAAACATGCAAAAGCGCAAAAACAAAAAAACAAACAACAGGCAGACACAAACAAAAAAAAAGTTCACAAGTCAAAAGTGAGAGTTTGAAATACAAAAAAAAAAAAATAAACCTTGAATATGTGTGCATGTGTAGGTGCTAGATCTATGAATGAACACATACAGAGAGAGAGAGAGAGAGAGAGACTGGGTTTTGTTTAACAACAACAACAACAACAAAAACAACGGCCCTTTTTTGAGTATAAAGTGCGTGCAGCGCCTCTGACGTGTGTCTGATCACAGACACACACACACAAAAAAATATAAAATGACAACACTCTTCTTGGCACAAAAATCCGCCATTAAATTAAAAAAAAAAAAAAATCATTGTGTGGTTTTATGAAATTACGATGCAAGTGAAACTTTTTTTTCGGATCGTAGGCTTTTAACTGAAAATTTTCAGAAAATTATTCAATTAAGGGTATTAAAATCACGTTTTTAATCTTAACTTAATAATTAGAAAATGGGAAATTAATAGACGCATGTTAAAAACTGAGAACAATATTTATTTAGTAATTGAATATTTGAATCATTTTAAAAATTATATTTTATCAATTTAAAAATTGAATAATTAAGTCTCACAATTATTTTTTTATAATTAGTCATATATATTAAATTTCAATTTTCCTATTTTTGTTGTCACGTCTTGTGACGTCATGGCTTTTGTCGTCACGGCTTGTAACGCGACATACTGATAGAAGAGCGTAAAAATTTGAGGCCATCAAAAAAAGTTTCACTTAAAAAAAAATATATATATACGTCCGAAAAAATCACAAAAAAATGACTCTTCCACACTGAATACTGTTTCTTTTTTTTTTAGCACCAAAAATTCGCAAATTTCTTTATTTTTTATATATTTATTTTTGGCGGGAAATTTATTATTAAAAATTAAAAAAAAAAAAATATTATAAAATATATAAATAAATGAAGGGATATTAAAACTTCTTCAACTCGAAGTGTCCATTTGAAGTGAGAGTTCTATTAGTCCGAGAGCTGGCGACAAAAATGGCCAAGAGTTTTCTGAAGGCTAATATTTTCAGAATAGGTTGCATTTTAGTGATGGAAAGATACTCTGGAGTCAGCACTTCCAGTACCGGGACATTTAGCGGAAATAAGACGGTAAAGTTGCTGGAAGATGGTTTTTAGCAAATATCTCGAAAACTATGCGGTTTTCCGCAAAAATTCATCTATACAAAAATAATGGAAATTAAATTACAAACAAAAATAGTCTAGAACATAATCAGGCTAAAGTGAACGGTTCGGGAGATATAGAGGGGTGAAATTTGATGGTTGTCAAGGTAACAAGATATAAAATATTTCTATATCTCCCTTTCATATGAATTATACATTTTACTCCTCTATATCTCCCGAACCGTTCACTTTAGCGTAATTATGTACTAGAACATTTTTGTTTGTAATTTAATTTCAATTATTTTTATATACATGAATTTTTTCGTAAAACCGCATAGTTTTCGAGATATTTGCTAAAAACCATTTTCACGCAACTTTACAGGCTTATTCCCACTGAACGCCCAGGTCCTGGAAGTGCTGACTCTAGAGCAGCGTTTTCCAAACTGTGAGGCGCGCCTCCCTAGGGAGGCGCGGACTAGTCTAAGGGGAGGCGCGAATATTGGCCACCAAGATCAATTTTTCAAATGATTGCTAGTTTTATAAATAAATTAATAAAATAATTTAGAAGATTCTGGGACGGAGTTTTTAATTAAAATAATAAATATGAATAAATAAAAAAAATATTTTTATATAAATTTATATTTTTTAGTATTAAAAATTTTTGTTTTTGAATTATTTTATTAAATGTGTGTGTGTAGGAGGGGGGAGGCGTCATACGATTAAATATTTTTAAGGGAGGCGTAGTAACAAAAAGTTTGGAAACCACTGCTCTAGAGTATCTTTCCATCACTAAAATCATCAACCTATTCTGAAAATGTTAGCCATCAGAAAACTCTTGGCCATTTTTGTCGCCAGCTCTCCGACTAGAATAAGAGAATATCCAAATTAAATGTTGATTTAGATCTTAATGAGAGAGAATCAAAATATTATTTCTTTTTTGTTTGCAAATCAATGAGAGATTATGCGAGATGAATTTGCGCCCCCCCCCCTCCGGGGTCAAAATTGAGTTTTTATGCTTTCTGTACAGAACACATCCTCCTGGCCTGCGGGCTTGGTGTAGTTGGTAGCGTTCCTACCTTCTATACCGAACGTCGCGGGTTCGGACCCCAGGCAGTCCGATGATTTTATTTAAGTAGGCCTATATTTCATATATAGGGTAAGAGAAAGTAATTAAAGCCGTTTAAAGTACATTTGCTATTGAAATTTATTTTTCTCTATATCTCTAAAACTGTGCCTAATGGAGGAAAAACTTAAATGATATTTTAATTTATAAAAAATACTTCTAGAATCTCATAACTTTATTCTAGTGAAAGAAAAAAATTTCATTTTTGTCGACCAGTGAAAATGGACAGACTTTTATTTTGGCGAAATCCTTATTTTGGTTGAGAAAGCCCCGTCCTCCTGGTGCTCATTACTTTGAGGAAAATGGCATACCAGTATACCGCATTGATCTTCCGTTGGGCCCTTTGAACGACGTCAGGAGCCTAAGATGCCGAAAAAACTTAAAAAAAAGGAAAAATACTCATACTTAAAAAATACTCGATACTATACCAAGTACAAGTATCATATTATTAAATAAAATTTATTATATAATATATATCATTATATAATAAATTCAAAATTCATTTTAAACATTGACGGCAGATTTGCAGATATTTTGTAATAATAAAATTTTTTTTAATTCTTCTATTTATATGATGGATAGGGACTTTTTAATTGTGGGAGTTATCAATTAAAATTCTAAATTCAGAATTTTAATTCAATTTCTTTAAATCTCACTAATACGGACTAATTATCGAGGTCAATCAGATCGTAGCGGTGAAGCAATAACACAGCACGGCGGAATCTCGGGTGGGTGGACCCAAAGAAACAACGTGTGGAACCTCCCCCGTTTACCATTGGTATTAAACAATATAGCCTATAATAAACCCGTAGAAACCGAGAGAAAAAAATAAAAAACATAAGGGCCTTTTTTTTTGAATTTTTTAGGCTGAACCCACGCACACCAATTGAGCATAACATTTTCTAACAAAAAACTTACGTTTTATTAATTCACTTCCGAGGAATACGTTAAACATAAAATCAAAAGTTTCTGCCCAACGCTTTTAAAGATATTTTAACAAGAAAGTCAAAAAATTCTCGAAAATGACAGTCGCCAATATTTAAAAATAAGAAAGTCTCGAGAGTCAGACCAGCCTGGCAACGTCGCATAAAATAATCTTCTTTTCTCGCTGTCAGTTACATTTTTTTTCCAATTGACGATATTTTTTCTCGCAAATCGTCCATTGTGTTTAAACTGATTTGCATTAATCATTGTAATATATTAAATAAAATAAAATTTAAGGCGTTTAAGATTTAAAATAAATAGCTGATGAATGCAATGTTGCCAGTTCTATATTACGTGACAAACTGCTCAAGTCAAAAGTCATTCATTTATTATTTTTGGTAATTAAATTATTAACTTAATCCAAGTATAAACTCTGATAGGTCACGACTAAATTATAATAAGGAATTTTGGCATTCAAATGTTTAATTTTATTTAAAAAAAAAATTAAGATTCTATTATGACTTACGATGTACTTACTATCCGAACAACCTTAACATTTATAAAATTGAAATTAAATTAACAAATATTTTTCAATATAAATTAACATCTTTTATTTTTAATACTGGTATAAAAACAATGCATTTCAGTCCCCTCTGTAATTCGTATTATTTTTTTTTTATGCTCGAGATCACTTAAAAAACGTCTTCTATTCATTGGAAGAAAGTGAGGAGAGGGGAGAGGGAAATTGAATCTTCTCATAAATAACGTTTTTTAAATTTTGTACTCCCGATAATTCGAACCAAACCGTCTGTCCCGTCGCCATACGTATTATCGGGATTCTACTGTATTAATATCATTTATCTCTTAGAAAACGATTACAATCTGTCGTGTGTCTTTAATTTAAAGACCATAAATGTGAGTATTACTTAGCAAATGCTTTTTAATTAAAATCAAATGAGAGAAGACATAAAAATAAAAAAAAATCCTTGATTAAGACAATATGAAATTTTATTAAAATAAAATTGCAAATTGATCTTTAAAGAAATTAAAATCCGATAAATAAAATGAAAAAAGAATAAAAAAAACACAAAAAGGAAATTGAAAAATTAATTTGCATTGGATGTATACGTACACCTATTCAAAGACAAATTCACACACAGATAGACAGACCACTTTGCGAAAACCACTTTTTACTTTCTCTTACCTCTATATATGTTAATATATATAGAGAGAAAGGGCCCCCGGGTGTGGCATAGTAGGTAGCGTGCCTACTTCCTATACCAAACGTCGCGGGTTCGGACCCAGGCAGTCCGATGATTTTATTTAAGCCATTTGGATACCAGATGGCTTAAATAGAAATGCCTGACCCCATAATAGATAATATTATATTACAACGGTTATCGTCAAAGTCTTAAATGGCCTAAGTTGCCGAAAAGACTGTGTGAATGTGTGTGTGAGTGTGAGTGTGAATGAGAAAAAAGTGTGAATGTTAAAAAAAAAAAAAAAAAAAAATAGAGAGAAAGTATTGGATTCATGTCAAAAATTCAATGTCGAGATTTTGATGAATATATACGTTTTGAGGTCCCCTGAATCCAAAAAAGTGGTTGTTGCTACATGGTCTGTCTGTCTGTGTGTGTGTGTCTGTGTGTGTTCAATCTTAAGCATGAAGGAATTGAGCTATGAGGTTGAAATTTTATATATAAGTTAAACACTCCCCGGGAGCGTGAAAATAAGCTTTTAATCAAAATCGGCCAAAGAGTACTAGTACTTTACTGATGTACTTTTTCAGGTTTTTTCGATTTGCTCAAAATTCGCTCTAACTATTTTGATTAAAATTCAAAAATCAATTATTTTTTAGATGCTCTTCCAAATGTATATTCTCATTTTGCTCTCAAAATCGTTTGAAGCACACTTTACTCTTGTGCTTCATAGGATAGATAGGAGAAATGGTTGCCATGGTAACAAAATATAAATATTTTCCCATGTTTTTAAATTTGACATTTTAAATTCTAATATATTGGCGGAATCTAAATATATGTCGACACGAAAAATCTGGTGTGACAAACACAGAACACAACTTTCGATTACCGAAGGTAAGAGAAAGTTGTGTGCTGTGCGACAGTCACACCAGATATTTTAGATTCAGGGCCCTCAAAATTTCATTTCGAAATTATAGAAAGTTGACCAAACAACGCGAGACAGACGGACACGCTACTATTATATACGTGTATATATATATAGAATAATTTGATTTTTCCCCTCCCATTAAATCTTTATCAAATTTCAGTTCCAACCTGTTAGGGGTTGTCTTTTAACAATTTAAAACTTTAAATAAAAAACATAATATTCATCATGATGTTAAAAGGTGAGAGTTTATGACGCACACACACACACACACACACAGAGAGAAGTAAACACAAACACAAAGGGTCCAATTAAGGACAAATGGACCTGTAGTCTCTTTCCTTTGTAGCAAATGTTTAATGGCCTTGAAATGTCATTTCCCTCTTGGCATACTAAAAAAAAAATAATAATAATAATAATAAATAAAAATAAAAGTGACATGTAATTTTTAACACAAGTTATTATAATTAGTCAATTAATAAATAACAACACCGTTGTGTTTTAAAAAGATATTAGGAATTAAAATATTTCGCTTTTTTACTTTCTCTTACCTCTATATATTATGTTAATATATAGAGAGAGAAAGTATTGGATTCATGTTAAAGATTTGATGTCGAGATTTTGATGGATATACACGTTTTGAGGTTCCCTGAATTCAAAAAAGTGGTTTTCGAGACCTGGTCTGTCTGTCTGTCTGTGTGTGTAAATTTCCTTTAAAATCATTTATTTGAACTTCTCAAAAAAAAAAAAAAAAAAAAATAGGGTTATGTTCAGGTTAGGAGGTGCGCCATCTTGTTGAAAAATCATAACCCTATTCGAGCAACCTGTACTTCTTTGAGGAGTTCAAATAAATGATTTTAAAGGAAATTTAAATACATTTTCGAATATTAAGCTTATCTTTTCCATTTATTACAATTTTGTTTTGCGTTCGGCTTGTTTTTTTAAATGTTTTCTCCATTTGTAAGTCAAATTAATCAGATATTTTGAAATAAAAATAAAATTACTAAAGATAGATATAGA
This sequence comes from Euborellia annulipes, assembly GCA_023213315.1. Classification (NCBI taxonomy): domain Eukaryota; kingdom Metazoa; phylum Arthropoda; class Insecta; order Dermaptera; family Anisolabididae; genus Euborellia; species Euborellia annulipes. The sequence continues at coordinate 5,012 of JAKCPI010022067.1, read as the reverse complement.
CACCCTTATATCATTTGAAAGATAATTAAATTTCACGTCCCATGGCATAAAAAAAGTAGCATGTTCCATTTGAAATAATGAAGTTATCTATGATTGAAATTTTCCAAATTGGGATAGCCATTTCTCCCAACACAAGAATACGTCCGGGTCACCCATCTGGCTTACATTAGTACATTTCATGGTTAGTAACCTCACAAAAGAACATTTCCCTAAGTTTTATGGTTCGCGAGATATTCAATTTTTTCCAGACAGCAGTTTTTTCACAAAAACTCGATTTGCGGCTAAACGGTTTGGTTTAGAATACATTGCATGACATAAAGTCATACTAAAATTGGCCATAGAATCCAAATATGCAATAATATACAGGGCGTTCCATTTAAAAAAACATAACTTTGATATGGACCACCCTGTATATGAGGTGCAATTGGAACAAAAATATTTTTAATTTGTAGCCCTAAAGGCCCCATATTATGCACCATTGAGGAACTTTAAAAAAGTCGGTTAATAAGCCTACAATCTTCCGTCCACGCACTATTGGCCCACCCGGTATATTAACATATATGGAAGTAAGAGAAAGTAAAATTGCTAAAAACTGAAGAAACTTGTCTCCATAATCACCAGCTATAAAATCCACATCTTTCGACATTCGAGAATTTCACAACTACTCGACATTTCTATAAAATATTTGACCATTTGCATCTATCATCATCATCAATCGAACACATCTTCGTAGTAATCACTTGCGATGATACCGAAATTAATTTCGTTGAATTTTATTTAAAGATTGCATCTGTTGCCTGGCTGTTTTGCCATCATCATTAGATTGACGCCCCCCCCCCCCCCCCGCGCTGCATCTTTTAGCAAAAGATCAAACAACATTACGTATTAATTATAGCCCAATTAGTTGGGATATTGGCTCCTTCTCTCTCTCTCGAATAATTAGTGTATGTTTGAGTGTGTGTTAATTAGAGCAAGGGCCTAGAGCAAGTGAAGGAAAAAGAGGGAGATAGAAAGTGACCAATTAACGAGAAAAAAACGTTTCTTCTGTGATTTATTACTTAAATTTTTATTTATTGGTGTAACATACTCTACTCTCTCTCTGCCTAATGTAGCAAAAAAAAAAAAAAAAAAAAAAAAAAAAAAAAACTCTACAACCTCATGGTCTTATTCCCAAAATAAAATCTGGTGTGATTGGTAATGAGAGATTTTCTATAAGTAAACGAAACCAAGTATGCTGGGACGATAGTATTAAGGTTATGGAGAATAAAAAACCAGCGAATGCTTTCCACGTTAAAACAATTTATTTGCAGATATTTCGGTATGCCTAACGCAAACCATCCTCAGTGCTTCAACTATACCTTTTCAAGTTCAAATTGGGACGAAACAAAATCAAATTGGGAATAAACAATATCAAATTGGGATTAAACAAAATCAAATTGGGATTAAACATAATCAAATTGAGAATTTACAATTTTAAATTTAAAGTTGAAAAATATCTTAAATAAAATTGAAAATTAAATAATTTTTGAGATATAAATTTTTAAACAAAATATTAATATTCAACGAAACCTCAATTCGGACTTTTTTTAACACTTTTTTCACATTCATACACGCATACACACAGTCTTTTCGGCAACTCAGTAGCTCCCCTGGCTACTGACCTCTTATGCTCATCCATTCGCACACCCAATGGTCTCTTGGTTTGACCCACGTACCTTTTTTGGCAGTCTAGGCAATGAACACTATATACCACACCTTTTTGTTTCATTTTAGGAGTGGGGTCTTTATTATTGAGATTTTTTAGGCCTTTTCCAGGTTTTATGGCCATATCTATGTTGTATTTCAATAGAATTTTTTTAATAACCTCAGATACTCCATTTATGTATGGGAACGAGGCATAAAATTTCGGGATATTATTATTTAATTCATGATCGATGGAATTATCATTTGTAGAGGTAGATGGCACGATTATAAGTTCCTTAGATTTTTTACTAATCTTTTTTATAAAGAACATTTTTCAGTCCTAGCCTTATTAGGTTCATGTTTTCTTCTATGTATTCCTCATCACAAATCTTAAAAATACGATCAGTAAAATATAAGATGGTTTGTGTTAGGCTTAACGAAATATCTGCAAATAAATTGTTTTAACGTGGAAAGCATTCACTGATTTTCTATAAGAATTTTAAATTAAGGAAAAAATAATTTTTTTTGTCACAGGAAAGCTGAGAGACTGCAAAATTCTTTTGTGGCGCCGAATTTGGGTCCATTTCTTCTGCAGACTAAAATTGCTTTCCCAACTGAGTTCATATATCCGAATGCCGTGCTGTGATCAGCTGGTAAGGGCACTCCGAGCACAAATTGGAGGATCCGTCGTTCAACTCCCAGCGGCACACCCTTATTTCTTCTGGTATATGAATTAATAAATATTTAATTATATAAAATTCTTTTATTGGTACCGTTTCGAGGACAATAAATATAATAAAAAGATCTTTACTTATCTACTATTAGGGAAATAATTTAATAGCGATGTGGTGTCTGGTTGACCAAAACGGATTTGGTGTCGTTTGTACGGATATTAATAAATAAATAAATAACAAGCCGCGGCTTCGCCCCCCCCCCCCTTGGCGCCCTGCGACCGGGCTCGGACCCGCCTGCGGTAGTTCTCGCCTTTTCTTAATTATTATTATTAAAAAAAAAAAAAAAAAAAAAACACACACTTGGCGTTGAAACATGTCATCTAGTGACTAAGAACTCTGAAGCCCTGACGCAGTCCGGTGATAGGATAATGATACTAATATTACCTTTCTTTACGATCGAATCCCAAAATGGACTTAAAGAATAAAAAAGAAAAGAGCCTTTGAACTAACAAACAAATTATATATTTATTAGCGTCTTTTTCTTTTGTTATTTAAGCGGGACTAAATTCTTTATAGTAAGATAGAGGATAATAAAAAAAAATATTAAAATGGCGTTAAAGTCGATTGAAGAGAGAGAGAGAGACATTGGGGGTTATTGTTCACTACTACTACTACTAGTAGTAGTAGTAGTATAAAGGGAGTAAACTTGAAAATGCCTCAAGTGATTCAATTAGGCAAATCTGCAGCAGGTTGTTAGATGGTACAAAAGCCCTTTGGCTCGTAAACTTGTTTATTGGCTCACCAAACAACAAGATTCATCCTCGCTCCTCTCCTTTCTTTCTTCATTGAAGTTCAATTATAATGTAAATAAAAAAAAATCTGGTGTGACTGCTCACACAGTACACAACTTTCTTTTACCTTTGGTTATCGAAAGTTGTGTTTTGTGCTTGTCACACCAGATTTTTTGTGTCGACATGTATTTAGATCCCGGCAGTAGGGAATATTTGAATTCAGATGTAAAATTTATAAGTATGGGAAAATATTTATATTTTGTTCCCATGGCACATTTCTCCTATCTTTTCTATGGAGTGCAAGAGTAAAGTGGTCTTCAGAAGATTTCAATGACAAAATGAGAATATACATTTCAAAGAGCATCTAAAAAATAATTGATTTTTGAATTTTAAACAAAATCGTTGGAGAGAATTTTGAGAAAATAGAAAAAAACTGAAAAAGTGCATCAGTAAAGTACTAGTACTCTTTGGTCGATTTTGTTCAAAAGCTTCCTGACACGTCCCCCGGAGGGTGCCTAACTTAAATATAAAGTTTCAACCTCCTAGCTCTTTTCGTTCTTGAGATATTTTGTTCACAAACAGACCATGTCGCGAAAAACACTTTTTTGGATTCAGGGGACCTGAAAACGTGTATATCCGTTAAAATCTCGGCTTCAAATTTTTAACATGAATACAATAGCCTACTTTCTTTCTATATATTAACATATATAGGTAAGAAAAAGTAAAAGAGGATGTTCACTCCTTATACGGGAACATTTTTCAAGCTATTTTGTTGAAAATCATTCACTTTGTGTGATTTAACCCCCACTTGGGGCCGGCACCGCTAGTTTATTTGATATTCTAGGAAATATTGTTGAAAATTGGGCGTCCAGGAAGTCATAAACCACTGAAGGCGGGTGATTGCGACTATTAATTAAAAATTATTTTATTACTAACTGTAACCCCTGATCTCTAGCACAAGAATTCTCCCATCGTTCATCAAATGGAACTCGTTCATCTTTCATTGTTCTCTCGTTCCTTTGTTCATTTATCCAAAGTTCTGGTTTATCGTTCACTTCTTCATCGTTCACCTGATAATTTGTTTAATATTCATTGATTCTTTCGTTCTTCGTTCACTTATCCATTCTTTTGTCTTCGTTCTTTCTTTCACGTTTATTCATTTATTCTTTCTTGTTCACTCGATCATTTGTTCCTTCTCGTTCTCTCGTTCGTCCCTATTCAGTCTATACGTTTGTTATTTGGATTTTGCTATATTTAAATTTCTTAAAGACTTTTCCTTTCTTTTAGTCTACTGTAGTTTAACTTTGAGAAATTTCTAAAATAACGAATACGAAATTTTTTTGCGATTTCTTGCTGTAAAAAAAAGAAGAGTTTTATTATTCCTCTCCCCTACACTAATATAGTGGGAAATTCACCCCGATGAAGGCAGCCGGTTCGATTATCCGTGACAATGGCCGAAAAGAGAGAGAGAGAGATGCATAATCTTCTTCTATTCAATTTTTTTTGTTTTTTAGCGAATTTTTGTTCTTCTGTTGTCGGAGAGTCGACCGTGAAATTGAACCCTCTCTCTCCGTCCTTAAAAAAAAAAAAAAAGATGAATTACCAACTATTTTTGTACCCCCCCTCCGCTGCCGCTTTTTTGTCTCTCGAAAATTGAAATCTCTCCTTCTCTGATTCCCTGAATTGGTTGATTCAAATAAAAAAAAACAGGGGGAGAGAAAATAGAAAATCCTCCAATGCGTAACCAACCAACAACAAGAGAAAATAAAAAAAAGTGATATTCGATAAATAATAATCATTTGAATTTTTGAATAGATATGATAAGAAGAAGAAAAATTCAATCAGTGGAAAAAATAATTGAAAA
>JAKCPI010022066.1:0-10265 GCA_023213315.1 Euborellia annulipes | reverse complement strand
GAAGCCGACTTCTTCCTATCTCTTTATTCATTTTATCTAAATTTTTATTTAGAGAATAATCTGTATAATGTGCTAGAAATGTGCTATCTGATATTGATGTGCTTATTCCATCTTAGAATACGGTTTACTCAGTTCCTACTGAACTTAACTGACATTCTTTCGAAATAGGATTAGAAATATTTACAATGTTCTAATGCCTGGTTGCACAGAACGTATTTAACGGTTCGTTGAACGCTTTTCGTGGTTTAAACCTTCCGCTACGTAATTTTGGCTTGCAAGAACGTATTTAAGGACGATTGGTTCAGCCAAAAGCTCTCTATAAACATCGCTTTGGGCTTTAAAAATTAAGAGGCTGTTGCTAAAGCAACTTTACAGGAACCGTTGACTAATCCCTGCTTTTTTTTTATAATAAAAACATTCACACATTTTTCTCATTCACACTCACACTCATACACACATTCACACAGTCTTCTCGGCAACTCAGGCCATATTATTTTGGTACTATTAACATATCTCAACAGTAGGGAAGCCCCCGGGTTTGACGTAGTAGATAGCGTGCCTACCTCCTATACTAAAAGTCGCGGGTTCGGAGCCCAGGCAGTCCGATGATTATATTTAAGCCATTTAGATACCAAATGGCTTAAATATAAATGCCTGGACCCCCAATAGATATTACAGATAACAACGATTATCGTTAAAGTCTTAAATGGCCTGAGTTGCCGAAAAGACTGTGTGAATGTGAGTGTGAATGAGAAAAATGTGTGAATGTTTTTAATTATAAAAATAAGCAGGGATTAGTCAACGGTTCCTTTAAAAGTTGCTTTAGCAACAGCCTCTAATTTTAACGCCCAAAGCGATGTTTACTAACAGACTTTTAAATATTTACAGGACTGTTTTCTTGCAACCCGGCATTACCATGATAAATATTTAAAACTGGTAATGTGTAGCCTACAATATGCAGCAAAAATATTGAGAGCGAATAATCTTAAAAATCTATACATATAGATAACAAGTCACATAGACGGAGAGATGTCGCGAAAACCACTTTTTTGGATTCAGAGGACCTCAGGTGTATATCTGTAGAGGACCTCAGGTGTATATCTGTATCAAAATCTCGAATTTTTGACATGAATCCAATACTTTCTCTAAATATATATTACATATATACATAAACTTTGAAAATAAATTCCATCCTTGAAAAAAAATATCGAAATTCCATCCAGGAACTCAAACTTAATCTTTTGATTAAAACTCAAATTTTCCCAAAAAGCTAATTTAAATAAAAATTGAGTTATTATAGCCTTATTTATTCATAAAATTCTTTTATATATAGGCTATATTAAAAACTTTTTGAATATGAAATTGAAGACCATAAATAATTAATAGGTAATTTAGAAATTAAACAAATACAGGTGAATGATTGGCCATCAGGGTGGTCCGGGGAACTCGTTTTGCTGCTTTTCAAAAAATTCCTTTTTCTAAACCATTTTTTAAACCTTTTATTTCTTGTTTGAGTTTAGACAATTTGAATAATAAAAATGTATCATTTTATGGATGTTACAAGCAAAGTTTTTCAATCAATAAAATAATTAGATATATAATTATTTCCCTGAAATTAATAATGAGTATGCAAATAAAAAACCATCTACCTTAAGAGGGGATTCCAAAGGAAGATCATTTTCTTTGGAGAGGGATGATAGTCAGTCATTTCTGTCAATCAAAAATTTCTTAGGAACAAAAAATATCAAAAATCAATTCTATCTTCTTTTTCAAAAAATTTTTTTTTAACTCTTATTTTGTAAAATTATGAAAAAATACGTAACTAGTGGGGATAAATAGAATATTCATTATTCCTCTCCTCATAGAATTGCCTAGGGGCTATTGTGATGAGATCCAATATTCCAATCCAGTGGCTGTTAGATGATTTGTTTACATTAAATATATTTTTATTTAATGAAAAAATTCTGCATGCCCAGGATTTGAACAGGGATCTTCTTTATAGAGGCCGATATCTTGGCCGGCTACACCAGCGAGCCCCTGAATCCCCACATTTATAAATTTTACATCTTCTAATATATCGGCGGAAACTAAATATATGTCAACTCAAAAAATCTGGTGTGACAAGCACAGAACACAACCTTCAGTAAGAGAAAGTTCTGTTATGTGCGTCCAGTGATGCTTAAAAATGAAGTGTTTAAAATTTTTTGGGTCACCCTCTCATTCGAATCTCCCACATGTAAAATGCTCTAGAAAAAAATTTGGCTGTATTTAAAACGAATTTAGGGGTGCTACCAGCATTTAAAATTTATAATAATGCATGTTAAGCCAGAAAATGCCCTCGGGCTTGGTGTAGTTGGTAGCGCGTCTACCTTGTACACCAAGGGTCGGGGGGTTCGGATCCCAGGCAGTCCAATGATTTTATATAAGCCATTTGGATACCAAAATATTCGTTTCGGTTACGGTTTCGGCCAAAAATCCTGGTTTCGGCCAAAAAATAGCCGAAACTTTCGGCCGGCTGAAACCTGAGTCTGAAAAAAATAGGATCGCACGCAATAAAAGAAAAAAAAGTCAAATGATTTGCACTTGAGGAAAAAATTTTCCCGCAGGACGGAAAACTGGTTCCGCAAAAAGGGAAATGTTCCGGAGGGGCAGAAAAAATTTAGTTTCTTTAAAAAAAATTTTCCGCAGAAAAATTTTTGAATTACAGATTTTTATTTATTTATTCATTTAAAATATTTTTTTTTTTTTTTTAAAAAAACATTCACACTTTTTTTTCTCATTCACACTCACACTCACACACACATTCACACTGTCTTTTCGGCAGCTCAGGCCATATAAGACTTTAAACGATAACCGGTATTATGAATAATATCGACGTTCTAATTAGCAAAGTGCCTAACTACACCACGCCCCGTGGGCATTTAAAATATTAAAAATGTATTTCGTATTCAATTTATTTTATTTAAAATAAATAATCTTTCTCTTTTATATTATTTTCATTATTGAAATTAAAAATAGATCCAACAATCAAACCAGTTTCTTTCAATTACACATACACTTGCACTTCGGGAGAGTTCGGCTTTGTTCGGTTGAGAGACGAGGACGAAGACGACGGCGGCGGCGCGCCGCGCTGGCGTCGCCGCCTCAGTAAGCCTCAAGCTTGTGATCCAGTTACATCTATGTATTCTTATCTCATCAAATGTTTCCTTCCTCAACATTCCACGATACCGACACGTCACCTGATTAGTGCTCCATGCCTGCTCCTTTCTTTTCATCCTCGATATCACCAGGTAAATCCACGTTTTGATTAATTAAACAGAAATAACAAAGAGGGATTGTTGGTTGATCCAAGTGGCGTTTTCCCTCGCTTGGCTTGGGACAGTCCGAGACAAAAAGAAGTGAACTCATCTTTAATTTTTTTTTATCTAATTTGTATTTTAAATTATTTTTATGAAATATAGAATAAATATAGAATCAATCCTTCTATTGATTCTTTTTTTTGCTTAATTTATAAAATATAAAATTAAAATGGAAAGAATTTATATTTTATACTGCATCTCTTGGTTTTACTGTTAAATGTAAAGATATTAAGAAATACCTAATAAGAAATAACTATTGGTATCGATACTTTCCTTTCGATACGATATTAAGTACAAGTATTGATACTTTTTTTCGATACCATATCCCTACTTTAAAAACTGTGAAAAAGTGTGTTTTTTTTTATATATAAAAAAAAAGCCAGAAAAGTTTTTTTTTTTTTTGAAAATTAAATTTTTTTTTATCAAAATCGTTTTATTAGACCTTAAATAAAAAATATCTAGAGGAAAAAAAAATTTCCCAATTTTAATTATTGAGATAATAAGTGATCTCATATGAGCATAGGCGTAGCCACGGGGGGGGGATTTGGGGTACAAACTCCCCCCCCCCATTGGACCCAAGCCTTGACTAGATATTTAAGCTCCATAATACAAAAAAATATAATAATTTTTCTCTAGCTTAAAAAAAAAATTAAATTAAATAATAGGAAAAATTGGAGAAAATTCAGAATTGATTTTTGACTTGAATTATAAAAAATTAAAGCCTATTAAAATTATTAGAGTCTATATAAATAAATTTATTATTTTTTTTTGTTCTAAGAGATCTAGATGGCAAGTCATATATTTAATTAGACGGCATAAACTACCCATTAGTCAGGGGTGGAGGGGGGAGAAATCATCCTGAACCCCCCCTCATCAAAAATTTCTGGCTACGCCTATGCATATGAGATCCCTAGGATAATCTGTAGAGAAAAAATAGAGAGATATGCCTAAATGATGATTGACTCAGACCCTAAACTATAAAATCTTTGGCATGTTAATTTCTTTGATTACGTAGCAGTGGCTTAAGAAGTGATTTTTGAAAATGTTAATTCCTTATAAAAAAAAATTTGAAAAATTGTAATTTTTCTTAGAACTTCAGAGCTTGGTAGCGACCCCTAAAAATTGTGCAAAAAAAAATCGAAAAAAATGAATTTTGTTTCTCTCATAGGTAGAACAAAATATCGGTGTGCTTATATAAGCACCAAAATTTGCCAAAATAATGAAAAAGTTTCATTTTTAAGAGTTTTTTTTTTAAATATCTTTAATATACTTTTTTTTAAATAATAGTCTAGTTACAGTATTTTTTATTTTTGAACATAAGAACATTGTGTTTTATTATGGGGTGAATTCAAAAATTTTTTCTTTTTTTTTGTCTATATAATTCGCAACTTTTCCCCGCTATTACATCTTCGAAACAGTGGCGGATCCAGAGAGGTTTTTCGGAGGGGGGTAAACTGGTGTGACTGGTCGCACAGCACATAATTTTTTCTTTTTTTTTTTTTTTTTATAAAACATTCACACTTTTTTCTCATTTGCACTCACATTCACACACACATTCACACAGTCTTTTCGGCAACTTAGGCCATTTAAGACTTTGACGATAACCGTTATTTATTAATTTGTCTATATTGGGGGTCCAGGCATTCTTATTTAAGCCATCTGGTATTCAAATGGCTTAAATAAAATAATCGGACTGCTTGGGGTCCGAACCCGCGACGTTTGGTATACGAGGTTAGCACGCTAACCTCTACGCCAAGCCCCGAGGGCAATTTTTTCTTATTATTGGTAACTTAAAGGTGCATTCTGTAGTTGTTGACCAGAATATATATACAATATACAACAATTCGACTTCGAGATTTGGCAATAATACTGAGGTGGGTTCCCGTTTCCTTCCTCAGGAGTAGGCATCTCAAATAGAGTTGGATAATTTATTCCCATGAGGTGGATTTGAACTCGAGTTCTCTTCAAGGATTATAAGCTTAACGGCTTTATCCTCTAGGCTCATCGAAATCCTAATCTACATATATATATTTTCAATTACATGTACCCATTGCTACCAAGGGACGTTTCAATCGCTGATTCCCCGGCGTCATAGATTTTTTTTTCCCCCATTTAAAAGAATAAAAAATAAAATTTTCAATCCCGAGTAGTTAAGTTTATATAAAAGCCTATAAAATAGAAACTTGGTTTGAAAAGAGATAAAATCAACGGATCTCTTTAGATATCGTTTGAAATAAATGCTCTCTAAATGTATGCCAAGTATTCTTCGTCGTAATTGACTACCATTTACGCCTTGGGCAGATATAAACAAATATATGTTTCCTCTTTATAATTATTATATTAATATCGCAATTCTAAGAGATCACATATTCATCCATTTCTTTGATCCAAGAGAGTATAAAATCTAATTTTTAATGTAAAGAATTTTTTTTTTAATCATCAAAATTTGGTGAAAAAAGATTGAAATTATTTTTTAATGCCCAGATCTAAAAGAAACATTTTTTTTTAATCTTCAGTATTTTAAATATTTCTGGATGAGAAATTAATGAAATTTTATATAATCTTTTATATTAAATTAGAATTTATGTAGTCCATAAATTTCATTTAAACCCCCTTTTATTATTTACCTTATAAAAGACAGATTATTAAGAAAGAGATTCCATCTACAGACTATTAAAAAAAAACTCATATAGGGAGGCCATAAAATATTTTCTGGCCTTATATTTTAATTACTCAAATGTACAAATTTTTAAAATTTTCATTCTTACAAGTTAGTAGTTTTTTTTTACTTTCTCTTACCCTATATATGAAATATATATAGAGAGAAAGTATTGCGATCATGTCAAAAATTCGATGTCGAGATTTTGTTGGATATACATGTTTTGAGGTCCCCTGAGTCCAAAAAAGTGGGTCCCGCAAATTAGTCTGGTGTGTGTGTGTCTGTATGTGTGTAACGATTTTTAGCATGAAGGAATTGAGCTACCGGATTGAAATTTTATATTTAACTTAGGTACCTTCCCAGACGCTCAAAATAAGCTTTTGAACAAAATCGGCCAAAAAGTAGGGGAAATGCGCCTAGAATGGACCACTGCCTAGATTGGACCATGTTGGTTGTGACTGTTTGGTAAGTGGTTCAAAGCTCCTAGCGATGGGGTATGGTAGTACAGGACACCATTCAGTACAGCTCCGAGTCTCATCGTGTTTGGACGCATCTTCTGTGTACAAACTGTGTTTTGTGTTTTTGTGGCAGTTTCATGTTATTTTCCAAGCCTGTTACTTAGAAGCTACACCAGCATCCATACTCGAAGTTAAAACTAATTTAATATATTAATGTTACACGTATTTTTACCAATAAGAACGACGCAAATTTATTGTGATAGCATTATTTTTGTTTTGACTGTCATACACAGAATCCAAAATTGCGCATTTGCTTAAATTGGACCACATCGGTTTGCCTAAATTGGACCACATTCGAGTGGTGGTCCAATTTAAGAAAATATTATTGAATCCCATTTCAGATAGCGAGTCGTGGAAAATATGGACAATGGACAGAAGAAGAAATGGATAGGGCGATTACAAGTTACAGAAATGGTGACATGGGTTTAAATGCTGTAGCTAAATGTTATGGTGTGCCCAAAGCTACGTTGAAAAGGAGATTAGATGGTAAGAATTTACATGCGACGGAACACAAAAAAATTCTTGGACACCTAAATGATTTACCGGATGAAATTGAAAATGATATAGTGGCTCATGTCCTCAAACTAGAAGAAATCTTCTTTGGGATAACACGTGCAGATTTAAAAAATTCTTGCATACCAAGTAGCAGAAGAGAACAACTGTCTTGAAAACCGCTTCAACAATGATAAAAAATCCGCTGGAGATAAATGGTATTACAATTTTATTGCCCTCCATCCTCAACCAAGGTTACGATCACCGGAACCAACTTCTGTTGCCAGAGCATCTGGTTTTAATAAACAAAGAGTTGGCGATTTTTTTAAGAAACTGAAATCAGTAGTAGACAAAAACAATATGGATGTATTGTCTATCTACAATATTGACGAAACTGGGCTCTCTACTGTTCACAAACCGCAAAAGGTTCTTGCTCTTAAAGGAAAACATCAAGTTGGAGATTTATGCTTTCTTGTTGCTATTTAATATAGACGGTCCAATTTAGGAATACACTGGTCCAACCTAGGCAAATGCTCTCAGATTTTTCATTCTGACATAAGTTTAAAATAAGTAATTAAACTCTTTTATTTTTTATTCAAACTATTTCACGATTTGCAAATATGTATATGAATACTTTGTGCATGTATTAGTCTTTTCCAGTAAAATCCACATGTTTCTAAAATTATGTTATCAGTGATTTTAGTTAAGTGGTCCAAATAAGGCATACTTCCCCTACTAGTACTTTACTGATGTACTTTTTCAGTTTGTTTCGATTTTCTCAAAATTCGCTCCAACGATTTTGTTTAAAATTCATAATTGAACTATTTTTTAGATGCTCTTTAAAAAGTATATCAGTGAAAATTTTCGTTGAAATCGTTTGAAGTACACTTTACTGATGTGGAAGCATTCGTAGCGCAACGCCAGAGAAAGTTGTGTGCTGTGCGCCGGTCACACCAGATTTTCTTTATGACATCCAAGACTCAAAGTACTTAAATCCACACCTTTTAGTTTTGTTTGTTTATATTTAAATTATAAAATGGTGAGCTTATAGTCGAGTGACGATATTATCTCTGTGAATAATTATAAAATAAATTGTATAAGACTTAAACTCTCTCCTTGGTAATAATAATAAATTAATAAATAAAGATGATATGTACTGAACTCATTTTATGAAACCGAGATAAAGCATCTTTTTTACCCTCACATTTATTAGACTCTTATATACTATAAAATGTTTATTATTTCATGTAGCAAAATAGAGAAGATTTTATCAGAGAATTTTAGTGATTCAAGCTAAAAAAAAAAAAAAAAAAAAAAAATTAATGAAAAAAACTATTAAACCTGGTTAAATTTTGTTATCTAATTTAATCATCTACTTCGATGTAAAATTATGAAAGAACGAAATTTAGATTTATTGAATAAAAGAATGTAAGAAATTCATTCCCCAGGTTGTTTTTTTTTCTTACATTGGTTTTACGTGTTTTGGTGGGTGGTCAGAGTCAGGCGGCTCCTCAATTAGACTTTTATGACCCACATAGTGTGGGATCATGAACATTTTGTTTAAAAAAATAAACAGATTAGATCGGCATTTTGAGTTCAATTCTTCTAAAATGGACAAAAATGTTAAGTTTCCTATTAATTATTTTCATTTATTTTCTATCTCATCGTTAAAGTTTTATTTGATCCATTATTCATGGCTTATTTCTATTATTCAAGATTGGCATAATAAGTAGGAACCGGCCGAGGTTTCGGTTTCGGTTACGGTTTCAACCAAAAATCCTGGTTTCGGACATGATTTCGGTTTCGGCCAAAAACCAGCAGAAACTTTCGGCCGACCGAAACCTGAGTTTGAAAACTAGCTGTTTCTTGGTGGCTGGATAATATGATATGAGGTTGTGGTATATGGGCAGCCAAGGCTAAAAATAAAATAAAAATCTATTTTTTTTGAGTGCCGATCGCACTCTTCATTAGGACAAAAATGATGTCAAGTTGTCAGAGTTAGTCGACCTCGGAACAGTAAAGATAATTTTTCTGAGTTTGAAAAGATTGGATGAGACTTGCACCTAAAATAAAAAGGTCAAAAAGAGGAGAAAGGTAAAAAAAATCTGGTGTGACTGGCGCACAGCACACAACTTTCTCTTACCTTCGGTAATCGAAAGTTGTGTACTGTGCTTGCCACACCAGATTTTTTTGTGTCGACATGTATTTAGTTCCCGGCAGTAGGGAATATTTGAATTCAGATGTAAAATTCTATAAGTATGGGAAAATATTTATATTTTGTAACCATGGCAACCATTTCTCCTATCTTTCCTATGAAGCACAAGAGTAAAGTGTGCTTCCAAACAATTTTGAGGGCAAAAACAGGAATATACATTTGAAAGAGCATCTAAAAAATAATTGATTTTTGAATTTTAATCAAAATCGTTAGAGCGAATTTTGAGAAAATGGAAAAAAAACTGAAAAAGTACATCAGTAAAGTACTAGTACTCTTTGGTCGATTTTGATTAAAAGCTTATTTTTCACGCCGTAGGAGGGTGCCTAACTTAAATATAAAATTTCAACCCTCCTAGCTCAATTCCTTCCATGCTTAAAATTGAACACACACAGACAGACAGACACACAGACAGACAGACAGACAGACAGACAGACTAGACAGACAGACCATGTCAGCGAAAGAAACCACTTTTTTGGATTCAGGGGACCTCAAAACGTGAAGATCCATCAAAATCTCGACATCGAATTTTTGACATGAATCCAATACTTTCTCTCTATATATATATTACATACTAGACGCAGCCTCCGCCCCTCGGCGGGGCTTTCTGTCTAGCCGGGGCTGCGCCCCCCTGGACTCCCCCTGCTCGCCTCTCGGCTTATATACATACCGGTACATACAAAGATTTTCCCTTTTCATTTTTATATATATAGAGATTATTTTAACGGTTAATTAATTATTCATGAACTTAAGATTTTTTGTGAATCATATCCTTTCCGGGACTCTCCCGGTACACAGACAAAAAATTTACGCCGATATTTTAGAATTCAAATGTAAATAAATAAAAAAAAATCAAAAACATGGTAAAATATTTATATTTTGTTACCATGGCAACTATTTCTTCTAATTTTTATTTTTTTCTTATTTTAACGGTTAATTACTCATTAACTTATTGTTATTTAGAACAAAACCTGTCCGGGACTCTACAAACATACACAGAAAATTTCATCTAAATCGGTTCAGTC
>JAKCPI010022065.1:0-15630 GCA_023213315.1 Euborellia annulipes | reverse complement strand
TTAACCTCCTAGCTCTTTTAGTTCTTGAGATATTTTGTTCACAGACAGACCATGTTGCAAAAACCACTTTTTTGGTTTCAGGAGCTCTCAAAACGTGTATATTCGTCAAAATCTCGACATCGAATCTTTGACATGAATACCTATACTTTCTCTCTATAGGCCTATATATTAACATATATATAGAGGTAAGAGAAAGTAAAAAAGAAAAAATTATCAAAATCGGCTGACACCTTCCGGCCGCGCATAGGCCCTAAAAATTGACAAAATATGAAAAACCTTCATTTTTGTGATTATTTAATTAATTCTTGATTTCACATCATAAAAAACACAATGTTCTTTGATGAAGATAGGGGCAGCCTGGTGGATATTATATGAAAAGGGTGAATAAATAGATCCAGAGCTAGTATTCAGGCAAATTTATTCGGATTATATCCCTCCGCTATAGGCCAACGTTTCGGAGCTCAAACGGCTCCTTCTTCAGGACCTTAATATTAACAATTAAAAGTTGGCCTATAGCGGAGGGATATAATCCGAATAAATTTGCCTGAATGGCTAGCTCTGGATCTATTTATTCACCCTCTTTCAACAATGTTCTTTGTTTAAAAATAAAAATACTGTAACTATTACGTTACAAAAAGCATATTAAAGATTTAAAAAACTCGTAAAAATGTAACTTTTTCATTATTTTGGGGCTTATATTCCACCGGAAGATGTCAAATGATCTAAACCAAATTTAAAATAAAATGTTTTTAGGCTCTTTTTGAAGACGTTACAAACTATTAGATTACGAAAAAATTCAAAAATTAAATAAAATTAATTGCAAAAATGAAGGTTTTTTCATTTTTTGTCAAACTTTAGGGCCTATGCGCGGCCGGAAAATGTCAGCCGATTTTTTCTTTTAATAATAATAATCATAATTCGCAACTTTCCCTCGCTATTACAACTTTGAGATAAAAAATGAGATTTTTCGACCCACCCTATTACACCTACACTACTCCTTTGACAACAGCAAAATATCACATATGATAAATATTATTTATATATTAAGAATAACGTCATTGTAAACAGGGTTGGACAGGATCGCGATCCTTTTGGATTTAAATCCAATCCGATCCAGGATTTTAGAATCTGAATAGAAATCCTATTTTTGGAGAGAATCTTGGATCTGGATTAAGATCCAAATCGAAATGGGGATGGATTTAAGGGTTTGGATCAAATTAATTTTTTTTGGATCCTTTCTAAAAGATTAGCAATCTTCGATTTTTGCGATCCTTGATAAATCTTTTTTACTTTTTAATAAATATATCCTTTTAAATTGGCTACCAATCAATGGAAATAAATTGGGACTCTGTCTAAATGGCCGAAAATGTTGTTGGGGGGGAAACACCTCGCCTCTCCCCTTTCTCCAAATGCTATAGGAAGCAATCCCTTCTGACTTGAGCTGCCCCTCTGCCTCTTTTTCTTATAATTGCTCTTGGTTCTGGGATTCTGGCTTTGATGAAAGGATGCGGATGTTGATCATCATCAAGGGGTATAAAATTCCATACATTTTAAAAGTAATTTAATCTTTATACAGTATAATCGAAAAAATATTTTATACCAACCATATAATAAAAAAGGCGAATTTTTTGAATATTTTGAAGCTATTAAATAAAAAAATCTTAATCTTTGAAAAGTTTAAAAATAATTTTAAAATAAGATTTTGAAATTTTATCTTATTTCTTTGCTGATAGTCTATAGGCCTAATGCTCATCTATACAAAAATGCCATAAGTGAAAAATAAAAAATAAATAAATATCAATATCATTCTGTTTTTCCTTTAGTTCAGGCCGTACTTTTTATGCGTACAGACGGACAGACAGACACTGGAGGTCTCTGCATAAGCTCTCTCCCCCTTAGTACTACGTACAGTGAGGTTAGCCCATCAAAATAGTCGAGCATTCCGCCGATAGGTGGCTCGACTGATTATCTTACGGCATTATCTGATCACTTATAAGCCTATAACTTGGTATTTATATATTTTTTTGCTATTATAAATGAGATATGAGGCAAAATAGTCTTGTGAAATTATTACCAGCATAAAACCAAGTGACACTAGTGCGATCTCATTTCATGTGGAATGCCTCAAATAATACAATTAAGACGATCTCCCCCACCGGCTTTAGAAGGACATAAAATTTCTTAATATAAAAGTAATTTATTTATCGATGAAACGATGACAAAAGTTTTTATTTTCACCGATCTTTTATACTAATATAATTTATAGCCTGCATATATCAAATGATTAAATAAATCTACAGTTAAGGATAATTCGATTTTATGCGAGGGTCAGTTCTTGTTCAAATAAATAAATAAACATCGCGCGTGGCTTTAATCGAAAAAAATATAAAAGTATAAATAATAAAAAGTACGAAGAGGAAGGAAAAATACAACTAAAATGTCACGTTCCCTTTGAGGGTCTTTTGAGGGTGGCAACCACCAGCAGCCAAGCGTTGAGGCGTGAATCACAACTTTTTTGAGGGGATCTCTCTCTTTTTATTCCTTATCGGCACCCGACTGCGTGACCAAACTGATCCTTATGTGATTTATAAACAAATATTTGCGAAAATTATTACACAAAAGTTGGAATAAAAAAAAAAAATCTCTATATAAAAAAGAAAAAGTCAAGTGAAGAACAAAAAAACTAACTCTTTTGATGTTATTAAAACTTTTTTCTTTTTTTTTTTAATTCAACCTCAAGATGAATTTCCCGATGATATAAAGCATGTAACAAATAAATCAAAAACTAGCAAATAAACAAATATTTTGAACATTATATTAAATCTTAAAAAAAATATATATTTTGACACATCAATCGATGTTGCTTTAAATTATTTTTTATTTATGAAGTTGGATTAATTAAAAAACAAAAAAATATATTTTTATTCTAGAATAATTTGTTTTTCAGTCTCCATTTGTAAATAAGCGATATATTGCGAAAATAAAGAATAGCAAGTTTTTGGGTCTGGAGAATAGGGATGGAAAAAGTCGACTCTGACTTTAATTAAGAAATGATCTTTTACTGAAAATAATCGACTTTTTAGAATCGAGTTGAAACTCTTTCAAGTCGATTAGAATCGATTCTCGCTGGACTTCGACTTACAATAGTTAGTATCCGATGGTAATATAGTTTGCAACGTTTTCATTGATTGAATTTCATCTTTCTTTTAAAACCTGCATATAACACACCAACCAACACGCTTTATACGATAGGTTAGTGAAGATATGTGGCATTCTTAATTCCTAAATATTTTAATGTTTTATTTTGATACTCAACTTTCATTTTATTTTATTGTTCAATGCCATATCACGAGCTGGGGATGGAAGAGGCGCTCGAAAAGTCGATTTTCGATTTTGGAATCGACTTGATATTTTTCAATTCTCGCAATCAATTATTCATTTCTGAAAGTCAACTTTTCGACTTTCAAGTTGACTTTTAAAAACTCTATAACTCGTGTTTAGAGGATACTCAGTAAATATTAAATATATGAGATGGAAGAGAGCAAGTACCCGTGCAGCAAATAAAGAGAGCCTTTGGATGCCTATGCCGAAAAGGAGACGTTTCGGACAAAATTATCATTTCTTCATCCTCAGTTCTTGTAGGCTTATAATTTAATTAGGCACAAAACTTCAGCTTATAAATATAATATTAAATACTAGCCGCGCCGCCCACGCCTTCGGCGGGCTTCGCGTCCCGCCAGAGGCCTACCTCCCCTGGACCCCCCACCAGCTGGCTCCAGGCCCGCCTGCGTTGACCCTCGCCTTCTTAATGAGAAACTGCGTGGCGTCTGAACAGGGGGCTACGCCCCCTGGACCCCCCCTCCAACTGGCTCGGGCCCGCCGGCGCGGAACCTCGCCCTTTCTTGTGAGAAACTGCGTGGCTTCTAGACGGGGGCTACGCCCCCTGGACCCCCCACCAGCTGGCTCGGGCCCGCCTGCGGCGGACCCTCGCCTTTCTTAATTATGAAATTAAAATTATTATTACTAACAACTAAGTATTCCAGTCCAGTGCCTGCTTGAGATTTGTTTACATTCATGAATACACAACTTCAAAGAATACTTGAATATTTCTCTATACATTTCCTATGGGAGAAATCGTAACTTTAGGAATTAATAACTCAAAAATTTATAGGAATTCCGGGACCCGAGTATTTTTCCTGAACCCTCCATAACGTCCTCTATTAGACTGCAAAATTTCGTTTCAAAATTCCAACGCGAAGTTGGTCAAACAGAGTGTGACAGACGGACAGACAGACGGACGGACGGACGGACGGACGGACGGACACTCCGCAGTATTATTATATATAGATTTTCCTGGACCCCTCCATAACGTCCTCTATTAGACTGCAAAATTTTGTTTCAAATTCCAACGGGAAGTTGGTCCAACAGAGCGTGACAGACGGACAGACAGACAGACGGACGGACGGACGGACTTAGACACTCCCGCAATTATTATATAAGATTTTCCTGGACCCTCCATAACGTCCTCTATTAGACTGCAAAATTTCGTTTCAAAATTCCAACGGGAAGTTGGTCAAACAGAGCGTGACAGACGGACAGACAGACAGACGGACGGACGGACGGACGCCACCCGCAATTATTATATATAGATATTTATAATAAGATTTATTAAGTATTAACACATTTTATTGAAATACAACACACACAAATATTGTTTTCATTATTTTTATAAAAAGAATATTCTATCCAGAAATTGCACCTGATATGGCACCGAAAATTAAAATAAAATATGAAAGTTGAGTATCAAAATAAAACATTAAAATTGAGGAATTAATAATGCCACATATGTTCACCAGATGAAAGTCAATCAATGAAAACGTTACAAACTATATTACCATCGGATATTAAGTATTGTAAGAAAAAAGTCGAAGTCGTCCAGTGAGAATCGATTCTAATCGACTTGAAAGAGTTTGAACTCGATTCTAAAAAGTCGATTATTTTCAGTAAAAGATCGATTCTTGACTAAAGTCAGAGTCGACTTTTCCATCCCGAATCAATTCAGAGTGTATTCTATAATAAGAATTTTTAAATTTAAATTAAAAAAAAAATATACTAAAAAAAGTTCGCTTAATTTATATAAAATAGAATGTGTATTAAAAAAAAAAATTAATCCTTTAACATGGAATTGTAAATTTAGAAATAAAGAGAGCGGGAGAGAGAGAGAGAGAGAGAGTAAGATTTCATTTCAATTAAAGTGTGTGAATTTAAATTAAATGTAATACAATAGTTCCATATGTGTACATTCAAAGGCTTTTTTCTACTATTGTGTCCAATGCAATCAGCAAAAAGAGATTGAACGCATTCAGATAAATGATGAAATGGCATTCGTTCGTTTCAAAGCTTTTATAAAACGATTGGCATTTTTTGCACACACATACATGTATACAAAGAATAATAATATAAAAATATACATTTATACGCTATTGTGAAAATATTTTTAATAAAACAATAATTTACACTTTTGAATATTAAAAATTCATTTAGATCAAAGAGAGTAAAAAAGTAATTTTGTGTTTTTTTTGGTTACTTGAAAATTGATACAGGGTTATTTTATTTTTCTTTGTAAATACTACCCTTTCATTTGAACTTGTTCTCTATATAGTAATTTTGAACGACTGGCCTAAAGGAGAGAACGGAGTTATTAGGCCTGTATTACTACATTTCAATATTTTATTGCTCCCTCTGTTAAGGTTAAAAAAAATACTACAACAAACCACTTAAGATTTTGCCTCTGTATTTCCTCCCACTCGGGAATTTCAATACTCTAGCTAAATTCCTACCTTTCATAAAAAATTAAATTTAGTCAACTTTTGGAATCCCAGAGATTGAGAGACAGAGGAAAGAGGGGCGTCGCCTTCCACCTCTCTTACATACATCTCCTTGCTTGTTAAAAGGGAAGCTCAAAAATGTCAAATAAAGTCTGTGTTGCTGTTCGCATGTTTTTGCCGATAAGATGGCGTTAGGGGTCTTAAAAATTTAGCCAAAAAGCCCAATTTACGAAATTATTGCCAGAGTTGGCAAGATGGTAGGGCTATATTATATCATTTATAACAACAATATATAAATATAGGCTTATAAGCGATCAGATAATGCCGTAAAATAAAAATCAGGCCAGCCACCTATCGGCCAAATGCTCGTTGACGGTTTTTACTTTTTCTTACCTCTATATATATGTTAATATATATAGAGAGAGAAAGTATTGGTTTCATGTCAAAAATTCGATGTCGAGATTTTGATGGATCTTCACGTTTTGAGGTCCCCTGAATCCAAAAAAGTGGTTTTCGCGACATGGTCTGTCTGTCTGTCTGTCTGTCTGTTGTGTGTCTGTGTGTCTGTCTGTGAACAAAATATCTCAAGAACGAAAAGAGCTACGAAGTTGAAATTTTATATTTAAGTTAGGCACCCCCTGGGACGTGACACGAAGCTTTTCAACAAAATTGGCCAAAAAGTACTAGTACTTTACTGATGCAATTTTTCAGTTTTTTTTCGATTTTCTCAAAATTTGCTCCAACGATTTTTTTTTAAATTCAAAAATCAATTATTTTTTAGATTCCTTATAAAATGTATATTCTCATTTTGTCATTGAAATCTTCTGAAGACCACTTTACTCTTGTGCTTCATAGGAAAGATAGGAGAAATGGTTGCCATGGTAACAAAATATAAATATTTTCCCATACTTATAAATTTTACATCTTAAAATCCAATGGACCCTACTGTCGGAAACTAAATACATGTCGACACAAAAAATCTGGTGTGACAAGCACAGAACACAACTTTCGATTACCGAAGGTAAGAGAAAGTTGTGTGCTGTGCGCCAGTCACACCAGATTTTTATCTATATATAGTGAGAAAGTATTAGATTCATGTCAAAAAATCGATGTCAAGATTTTGATGGATATACACGTTTTCAGGTCACCTGAATCCAAAAAAGGGGTTTTCGCGACATGGTCTGTCTGTCTGTCTGTCTGTCTCTCTCTCTCTCTCTCTCTCTCTCTCTCTCTCGTGTGTGTGTGTGTGTGTGTGTGTGTGAACAAAATATCTCAAGAACGAAAAGAGCTAGGAAGTTGGGACGTAACACGAAGCTTTTGAACAAAATCGGCCAAAGAGTACTAGTACTTTACTGATGTAGTTTTTCACTTTTTTTTCGATTTTCTCTAAATTCGCTCCAACAATTTTTATTTTAATTCAAAAATCAATTATTTTTTAGATGATCTTTCAAATGTATATTCTCATTTTGCCATTAAAATTTTCTGAAGACCACTTTACTCTTGTACTCCATAGAAAAGATAGGAGAAATGGTAACAAAATATAAATATTTTTCCATACTTATAAATGTTACATCTTGAAAATCGAATGTACCGTACTGTCGGAAACTAAATACATGCCGACACAAAAAATCTGGTGTGACAAGCACAGAACACAACTTTCGATTACCGAAGGTAAGAGAAAGTTGTGTGCTGTGCGCCAGTCTCACCAGATTTTTTCCATAATTTTTGTGAGTCTTTAAAAAGCTTTTATCTATTTAATCTGAAATATAACTATGAATATTAAAATAACAATTAATTTAAATTTAAATTTAAAATATAATATAACTACGTTATAAAAATTTTTCTTCTATACATAAAATTCTACTTTAACCTATATTTTCTAATTTGATCTATTAAATTTTTTATTAGAGTATAAGGAACACACACACTCGGAATTAATATACACTTTTCCTGACATTTAAAATAAAAATAATAAAAAAAGTGTAGAACAAAGTCGAGGGTTTTTATAGCGCGGGCGCGCGCTCTTTTTACGAGTTGTGTCTGTCTGTCTGCGGTTTTTCGAGTGGTGGTCAGTCAGGCACTCTCTCCCTCTTTCTGCCCATCTCTGTTAACTAAAACAAATGAGCTTAGTAGTATCTAACCTGTAGTGTGTGTATGAATATCAAACAGAACAAAAGAGGCTTTGTGTGCGATGATTGAGGGCATCGGGCAGGATAGCTATCCAAAATGACGGGAAACATTATCCTATCCAAACCAGGCGAGGCCTTTAATTTATTTGCTAATAAAATGTCAATTCTTACCTCCCTCTCATCCTCTCTAGTCTCTTGTTTCTCTCTCGATAACGACCTTTTGGTGAACATCGATTAAAATACAACTTCTAAGACAATTAATTAATGTGAGCTATCACTTTGTTAATTAAAATTGAGAGTACATTTACTTGGTGTACTGGATTTATTAAAATGAGATTGCAATTTTTTGTTAAGGGGGTTCAGAAGCGACGTCTAAACGTACTTAAAAAAAAAAAAAAAACTAGACTATTATAAGGAATTTTTCAATGCGGTTTTTTTTTTAAATGAATTAAATTCATAAGAGATTATTGGGACATCGAGCTATAATTTTTTTAATGACTTATTAAAAAATTATCGTAATTAATTCTTTTGTTATCAAGCAAATACAAAAAAACAATCTGTCCCAATCAGGGCCGCAGACAGGGGGGCAGAGGGGGCTATATCCCCGGGGCCCGGTCCCTCCGAAGGGGCCCGGGCCCATTCAGCTCCCACCTTAAAATTCTAATAAAAAATAATTTTCATGGTTAAAATTTCAATTAAAATATTCATTTTTTGAAATTTTTTTCGCTTCCAGGGAGCCAGGGCCCTTTAAGCTCAAATTTTTCTTAAAATTTCAATTAAACAAAATGATTTTCTTGAAGTTTTTTAGCTCAGGGGGCCCGGGCCTTTTAAGCTCAAATTTTTCTTAAAATTTCAATTAAACAAAATGATTTTCTTGAAGTTTTTTTGCTCAGGGGCCCGGGCCCTTTAAGCTCAAATTTTTTCTTAAAATTTCAATTAAACAAAATGATTTTCTTGAAGTTTTTTAGCTCAGGGGGCCCGGGCCTTTTAAGCTCAAATTTTTCTTAAAATTTCAATTAAACAAAATCATTTTCTTGAAATTATTTTCTTCAGGGGGCCCGGACCTCAAATCAAGTTTGATCTTTTCACGACTCAGGATAGCTAAAAACGCAGATTTCAGTGGCTAATTTAAAAAAAAAATGTCCGTACCCCCAGATTCCTCCGAAAATCCTTTGTCCGGATCTGGCCTCGATAAATTATTGTAACTCTTTGTTTAGGAAATTTTGAAAAATTTTTAATAAACTTTATTTAAATAAATATTGTAAGCTATGTATAACTATTTCAAAAGTTGTGTCAAAACCTGTGTAAAAAATTGTTGGCATGGATGCCACAATAGCCTTTTATATACTAAAAAAAAACTAAGTTTTTTTTTTGGGGGGCCCGTATTAGTAAGTAGCCCCGGGGCCCGTCAAGTCTGTCTGCGGCCCTGGTCCCAATAATCTTTAATTTTTTTTAAATTTAAAAATGAATTTATTGTTATTATTAATCACATATTAATTAAGAAATTTTTAAAATAAGCTTAGATGATTTATTTAAAAAACCAACTGTCAAATTAGTTCAGCATTCTTGCAATAGATGGCAGGCTAGTCTAACAGCCGATTCAGTATTAGCCTATTTCTGGCCTATATTTATATATTTTTATGCTTTGATAAAAGAAGATACATAATATATAATAACATTTATAAAGTATTTATTGTTAAAAGATCAATGAAAATCAACCAAATGCATTAAATATTATTAGCTACCATTCTGACATATCTTGGCAAATTTTTGAATTGAACTTGATTTTTTGGGCATACTTTTAATGACACACTACGCCATCTTATCGGGAAAAACATGCGTAACACCTTCGCTCCCGAGCCCTCTTAATGAATTAAAAAAAAAAAGAAATTTATACCATCTTAAGAAATTTGATACTTTAAATTCTGGCGATATTTATTTATCCTCCCCCCTCTCTTCTTTCCTCCCCACCTACTCTTTCTTAGCATTAAAAAAGAAAATATTGTCCATTTAAAAATTCTAATGCTGACATTGATGTGTTGTACCAAAAAGTCTTTAAAATCCCAGTACTGTATTTTGCAATTGAATTTGAATAAAAGGAATATATTGAGACGAATTTACATCCTATTATCAAATTCTTTATGGGCATTACTTGAGAGGGGTTTAATTTCATTTATCTAAATTTTAAGGTACGTAAAGAAGATTCCCTCTCAGCGATGCATGCTTCGAAAGGAGTTGGTGATGAAGGAGTCCCTCCTCAACTAGGACATCCTCCTTAGCATAGAAGAGGTTGGATATAAGGAGCCGATTGGAACCAGAAATAAGGATTAGTTCACTAGCTAGAGACAAAAGCAGGAGGAGGAGTTAGAGATAGGAAATGATGTAACTTCACGGGGTGCCGGTAGATGGCTACGGCCAGAGGCCGGTTGGGTTGGAGGTGTGTGTCTTCGTACACGAAAGCACCTCGGGCAAATAAACGGGGATCCCGATAGGAATTTCAAATAATAATAATAATAATAATAATACTTTAAGTTTACTCCAATCAAAATGTATGTATTCTTTCTCAAATACTGTATTTTTTTAAATAAGAGTATTCAGTCTAAAATTATTTAAATTGTGTATTAAGTGGCTGATTTACAGATGAGAGTATTTCGAAACTAATTTATTGTGGCTTATGACTATCTTCCACTGAGCCCTTCATATATTCTATTTAATTAAATTTCCTCTTATTAATAATTAAGTTTTCAAAAGGATCCTGTTATTTATGTTATTGTTAATATGCATGCTCCCGGTATTTCTTTTTCGCCTGTAATAAATTGTTATGTGTACTTTTTTCATTATACTTTTATCTCACTCCGATCATATCATAATTCATTTTGAAATTAATTGTCAATAAAATTTTATATTCCATTATTAACAAACATTTTTAATGAAATTTTTATTTTTTAATTTTATTCAGGTAGGCGAAAAAAAATTTCTTGATTGACTGATTAAAGAGTTAAAAAAAAAAATGGTCGGATATTTTTGATTTATATTATATGAAATTTTTAGGTGATTTATTAGATGCCATTGGGAAACGGTTCACCCATTTTGGTAAGACAGGCGAATAATTAAATCATTTTTCTCGGAACATTCTATATCGGTGCAAAACAAGTATTAATAAAAAAAGCCTAAAAACAATTCAAGCCCGATGTGATTCCACTCCAAATTAACGTCACCTCGATACAATATAATGGACTATTTATCTCGATTTTTTTTTTGGGATGTGTACATTTCGAAGAAATAACGGTACTGTTATACCTGCCGATTTACTTTTTCTTAAATCTATAGGCCTATATATATAAATTTCTTAGGTCGTGAAATTGCATTGGAGACAATGGCTTCTACGAAACCGCCAGAGCACTTGTCATGACAGCCACGTCCATCAATGATGGATCGAAGCCGACTTCTTCCTATCTGTTTATTCATTTTATCTAAATTTTTATTTAGAGAATAATCTGTATATGTGCTTAAAATGTGCTATTGATATTGATGTGCTTATTCCATCCTAGAATACATTTTACTCAGTTCCTACTGAACTTAACTGACATTCTTTCGAAATAGGATTAGAAATATTTAATATTTTAATGCCGGGTTGCAAGAACGTATTTAACGGTTCGTTAAACGCTTTTCGTGGTTTAAACCTTCCGCTAAATAATTTTGGCTTGCAAGAACGTATTTAAAGACGATTGGTTCGTAAAAGCTCTCTATAAACATCGCTTTGGGCTTTAAAATTAGAGGCTGTTGCTAAAGCAACTTTAAAGGAACCGTTAACTAATCCCTGCTTTTTTTATAATAAAAACATTCACACATTTTTCTCATTCACACTCACACTCATACACACATTCACACAGTCTTCTCGGCAACTCAGGCCATTTTTTTGGTACTATTAATATCTCAACAGTAGGGAAGCCCGGGTTTGACGTAGTAGATAGCGTGCCTACCTCCTAACTAAAAGTCGCGGGTTCGGAGCCCAGGCAGTCCGATGATTATATTTAAGCCATTTAGATACCAAATGGCTTAAATATAAATGCCTGGACCCCCAATAGATATTACAGATAACAACGGTTATCGTTAAAGTCTTAAATGGCCTGAGTTGCCGAAAAGACTGTGTGAATGGAGTGTGAATGAGAAAAATGTGTGAATGTTTTTAATTATAAAAAAAAGCAGGGATTAGTCAACGGTTCCTTTAAAGTTGCTTTAGCAACAGCCTCTAATTTTAACGCCCAAAGCGATGTTTACTAACAGACTTTAAATATTTACAGAACTGTTTTCTTGCAACCCGGCATTACCATGATAAATATTTAAAACTGGTAATGTGTACAATATGCAGCAAAAATATTTAGTGCGAATAATCTTAAAAATCTATACATAGTAGATAACAAGTCACATAGACGGAGAGATGTCGCGAAAACCACTTTTTTGGATTCAGAGGACCTCAGGTGTATATCTATCAAAATCTTCGAAATCTGAATTTTTGACATGAATCCAATACTTTCTCTAAATATATATTACATATATACATAAACTTTGAAAATAAATTCCATCCTTGAAAAAAAATATCGAAATTCCATCCAGGAACTCAAACTTAATCTTTTGATTAAAACTCAAATTTTCCCAAAAGCTAATTTAAATAAAAATTGAGTTATTATAGCCTTATTTATTCATAAAATTCTTTTATATATAGGCTATATTAAAAACTTTTTGAATATGAAATTGAAGACCATAAATAATTAATAGGTAATTTAGAAATTAAACAAATACAGGTGAATGATTGGCCATCAGGGTGGTCCGGGGAACTCGTTTTGCTGCTTTTCAAAAATTCCTTTTTCTAAACCATTTTTTAAACCTTTTATTTCTTGTTTGAGTTTAGACAATTTGAATAATAAAAATGTATCATTTTATGGATGTTACAAGCAAAGTTTTTCAATCAATAAAATAATTAGATATATAATTATTTCCCTGAAATTAATAATGAGTATGCAAATAAAAAACCATCTGACCTTAAGATGGGGATTCCAAAGGAAGATCATTTTCTTTGGAGAGGGATGATAGTCAGTCATTTCTGTCAATCAAAAATTTCTTAGGAACAAAAAATATCAAAAATCAATTCTATCTTCTTTTTCAAAAAATTTTTTTTTAACTCTTATTTTGTAAAATTATGAAAAAATACGTAACTAGTGGGGATAAATAGAATATTCATTATTCCTCTCCTCCTAGAATTGCCTAGGGGCTATTGTGATGAGATCCAATATTCCAATCCAGTGGCTGTTAGATGATTTGTTTACATTAAATATATTTTTATTTAATGAAAAAATTCTGCATGCCCAGGATTTGAACAGGGATCTTCTTTATAGAGGCCGATATCTTGGCCGGCTACACCAGCGAGCCCCTGAATCCCCACATTTATAAATTTTACATCTTCTAATATATCGGCGGAAACTAAATATATGTCAACTCAAAAAATCTGGTGTGACAAGCACAGAACACAACCTTCAGTAAGAGAAAGTTCTGTTATGTTCGTCCAGTGATGCTTAAAAATGAAGTGTTTAAAATTTTTTGGGTCACCCTCTCATTCGTATCTCCCCACATGTAAAGCTAGAAAAAAATTTGGCTGTATTTAAATCGAATTTAGGGTGCTACCAGCATTTAAAATTTATAATAATGCATGGTAAGCCAGAAAATGCCCCTCGGGCTTGGTGTAGTTGGTAGCGCGCCTCCCTTGTACACCAAGGATCGGGGTTCGGATCCCCCAGGCATTCCAATGATTTTATATAGGCCAAAAGGGTCATATTATATTATATTTTTGGATACCAAAATATTCGGATTCGGTTACGGTTTCGGCCCAAACAAATCCTGGTTTCGGCCAAAAAATAGCCTAAACTTTCGGCCGGCTGAAACCTGAGTCTGAAAAAAATAGGATCGCACGCAATAAAAAAAAAAAAAAATCAAATGATTTGCACTTGAGGAAAAAGTTTTCCCGCAGGACGGAAAACTTTGGTTCCGCAAAAAGGGAAATGTTCCGCAGGGGCAGAAAAATTTAGTTTCTTTAAAAAAAATTTTCCGCAGAAAAATTTTTGAATTACGATTTTTATTTATTTATTCATTTAAAATATTAAAAATGTATTTCGTATTCAATTTATTTTATTTAAAATAAATAATCTTTCTCTTTTATATTATTTTCATTATTGAAATTAAAAATAGATCCAACAATCAAACCAGTTTCTTTCAATTACACATACACTTGCACTTCGGGAGAGTTCGGCGTTTGTTCGGTTGAGAGACGAGGACGAAGACGACGGCGGCGGCGGCGCGCCCCGCGCTGCCGTCGCCGCCTCAGTAAGCCTGAAGCTTGTGATCCAGTTACTTCTATGTATTCTTATCTCATCAAATAATGTTTCCTTCCTCAACAATCCACGATACCCGACACATCACCCGATTAGTGCTCCATGCCTGCTCCTTTCTTTTCATCCTCGATATCACCAGGTAAATCCACGTTTTGATTAATTAAACAGAAATAACAAAGAGGGATTATTGGTTGATCCAAGTGGCGTTTTCCCTCGCTTGGCTTGGGACAGTCCGGGACAAAAAGAAGTGAACTCATCTCTTAATTTTTTATCTAATTTGTATTTTAAATTATTTTTATGAAATATAGAATAAATATAGAATCAATCCTTCTATTGATTCTTTTTTTTTTTTTTTTTTGCTTAATTTATAAAATATTAAATTAAAATGGAAAGAATTTATATTTTATACTGCATCTCTTGGTTTTACTGTTAAATGTAAAGATATTAAGAAATACCTAATAAGAAATAACTAATTGGTATCGATACTTTCCTTTCGATACGATATTAAGTACAAGTATTGATACTTTTTTTCGATACCATATCCCTACTTTAAAAACTGGGAAAAAGTGTGTTTTTTTTTTATATAAAAGCCAGAAAAGTTTTTTTTTTTTTTTTTTTTGAAAATTAAATTTTTTTTATCAAAATTGTTTTATTAGATCATAAATAAAAATATCTGGAAAAAAATTTCCCAATTTTAATTAATGAGATAATAAGTGATCTCATATGAGCATAGGCGTAGCCACGGGGGGGGATTTGGGGTACAAACTCCCCCCTTTATTGGACCCAAGCCATGACTAGATGTTTAAGCTCTATAATACAAAAATATAATAATTTCTCTAGCTTAAAAAAAATTAAATTAAATAATAGGAAAAATTGGAGAAAATTCAGAATTGATTTTTGACTTGAATTATAAAAAATTAAAGCCTATTAAAATTATTAGAGTCTATATAAATAAATTTATTATTTTTTTTTGTTCTAGAGATCTATGATGGCAAGTCATATATTTAATTAGACGGCATAAACTACCCATTAGTCAGGGGTGGAGGGGAGAAATCATCCTGAACCCCCCTCATCAAAAATTTCTGGCTACGCCTATGCATATGAGATCCCTAGGATAATCTGTAGAGAAAAAATAAGAGAGATATGCCTAAATGATGATTGACTCAGACCCTAAACTATAAAATCTTTGGCATGTTAATTTCTTTGATTACGTAGCAGTGGCTTTCTAAGAAGTGATTTTTGAAAATGTTAATTCCTTATAAAAAAAATTTGAAAAATTGTAATTTT
>JAKCPI010022064.1:0-11853 GCA_023213315.1 Euborellia annulipes | reverse complement strand
CTTGAGATATTTTGTTCACAGACAGACATACCATGTCGCGAAAACCACTTTTTTGGATTCAGGGGACCTCAAAACGTGAAGATCCATCAAAATCTCGACATCGAATTTTTGACATGAATCCAATACTTTCTCTATATATATATATATTAACATATATATAGAGGTAAGAGAAAGTAAAAATAGGGGGTAAATAGTCACATTAAGGAACAACTTCTCGAGGGTCGCCTGTTTTGAAATTCGAAAAAAATAGTCTTTTTTTCTCTCCACCAATTTTCTTTTCAAAATAATCAATTTCCTTAATACCTATTATATAATTAAACAAGAAAATGTCAGACAGGAAGTAGTATAATAATAATAAACGATCAAAAGAAACAAATAAAAATTGCAACGAGCACGGAAACGAAAAAAGGGGCAAGATTTCACGGTCAAGTCACGTGGTAGGGCTGATGGTCCGGGAGAGCCGAGGTCATCTGGACCCCTAGGCGCCTGAGGCGCCGGAACTCTTTACTAGCATCAAGCAACAGCAGCCGGCCATCCCTGCTATGCCATTCCGTTAGTCGGAGTTGCTAACGGTCTTCCGCAGATTGTTCGATACACAGGTCGTCTTCTCAGTGTGTGCGTGCATGTACGTATACACCTTCTTTTATGGAAAAGGAAGATAAAAATGAAGGTCCAAAATTATAAACAAAGTTCAATGTTGAACTGACAATTTGTATTTGGCTTGAAGGGGGTCAATCAGCACAAAAATAATCATTTAGGGCCTGATTGTTTAAAAGAAAATATCTGGTGTGATTGACAAACAGCACACAACTTTCTCGTACCTTCGGTAATCGAAAGTTGTGTACTGTGCTTGTCACACCAGATTTTTCGTGTCGAGATATATTTAGTTTCAGCCGATATATTAAAATTCAAGATGTAAAATTTATAAGTGAATGGAAAAATATTTATATTTTGTTACCATGGCAACCATTTCTTCTTATCCTTCCTATGAAGTACAAGAGTAAAGTGTGCTTCAAAAGATTTCAAGGGCAAAATGAGAATATACATTTTAAAGAGTATTGCCGAAAAAAAACTTCTACCAAAAATTTTACAACTGTTAATAAAAGTGTAAAATGGCTGTTATTTATTAATTTTAAGGAAATGGATTTGCAGCCAAGAGAATAAAAAAACTATTTTAGTTTCTCCAATGGAATTGGAAAAAATAACGCACAGAGAGCTCTTCTCGTACATAAAAGGATGCCATTGTCAATATTGTTCAAATATTTTATACATGCCACAACAAAATCCATGTGCGCTTTTTAACAATCTTTGGTCTCGAGGAAGGACGCGATTGGCGTCCGAAACGTCGAACGAAAGAAACTAAAATAGTTTTTTTTATTCTCCTGGCTGCAAATCCATTTCCTTAAGATTTTTACAACTGTTTTGTAAAGATCGATCGATGGAATTATAGCCATTAACCACAGAGTGATTGATTGTTTCTTGAAAAATCGAAATATCGAGCTGGTTTAGTTGTAGAAAAAGAGCTACGAGAACCCCAATAACACCGAGATTTAATAAACTTTGCACTTACGAAAATTTGAATATGTTCTATCCAAGGCCGAAGATGGCAGATTCCTACCGAAAGGTTCCAACAACAAGTGCTTAATTATTAAATAGAGGCTCAATTATTGGCTGCATCCTATTCCCTATTCAACACCCCGGCTCTACTAATGCAGTTTTTCTCTCTTTCATAATTTTGGTAACGCTAAAAAAAAAAAAAAATTATATTTTCATTTTTCATTTTTTGTTTAATTTTTATCTGTAAATTTGATATATTTTTAATTTTAAAGCTCTAGGAGACAATTCGCCTTAGAGCAAAATGAATTAAATTAAAACAATATCCCTAGGGATACGCGAACAACACAAATTTTGGGTTACACTGCAATAATGAATAGTCAAATAGCTTCATCAGAAAAAAAAAAAAAACTACCCCCTTTCTCTACATCTTTTCATAGTAAGAAGTCAGAAGACTGCTGCCTGCCCTTGGAGAAGAAGTACCTCTTAGGGCCGACTGCATCACCTAGGTGGAGTTTGTTAGCCCTGGCTTTTTTTGTAGTGCAGAAACTCTCTTCAGTTTTATTTTTATAGTAAAATATACGACATTTCATCATTTTATTGCTAAAAGAAGTAGATATATTTGTTATTTTTCTTTAGATTCTACTTCTTTTAACAATTAAACGATGAAATGTCGTATATTTTACAATATATTATAGGCTAGAGCCCGCTTGCATCAGATCTCGTCGCCATTTTTACCCTTGAGTTAACCTCACTTTTGAGTAATTTCAGCTAGATATATGTGGAATTGGAGCCAAGGTCTGGGCTAAAGTTAGCCCAGGCCCAAAGTCGGGACTAAGATTTAGCCCTCGGGTGACACGTATTATGAACACAAGCATCCTAACTTCACGAATATAAATCATAGATAATAATATAAATGCAATCTGGATTCTACCGTTTTTTTTTTTTTTTTTTTTTATTATTATTCATTTTATGTCAGTCAGGATTATACTCATATATCTAGGATATATTGCAAGTTTTTGAATATTCTCCTAACTTCAGCTAACGCATTGCACATGTCTTGTTAATAAAACTATTTATCTTCAAATTGATTGCAAATTGATATAATATTGATATTAAATATTTATATAAATATCTTCAGTTGATATTACTTCTTGTCAGATGAAAATAAAAGATATATTTCTTTTTAAAATTAACTTTATTTGAGCCACACAGCTGGCAATTTGTCAAAATAGTTGTGAAGATTGGAACAATTGACTAATTGTTATGTGAACACTAATAAATCTTATTTTTTAAAAATTTTTAATTAATATTTTTTAATTAATTATTTTAATTTATAATATTTATTTAAATTATGGGTAATAATATCAATTTTTATTTTTAATAATTTTTATAAGATGCCTTAATGGAGTTGCAAACCTTACAAACAGAACATGATTTGTTCCCCGGAAGAGGGTTTCTGCACTAAAAAAAAAAAAAAAAACATTTAGCCCGGGACTAACAAACTCCCCTAAGGGCCGGTTGCTTCATCCTGGGTGAGTTTGTTAGCCCCGGGCTAAATGGCTTTTTTTTGTAATGCAGAAACCCTCTTCCGGGGGAACAAATCATGTTCTGTTTGTGAAGTTTGCAACTCCATTAAGGCATTTTATAAAAATTATTAAAAATAAAAATTGATATTATCACCCATAATTTAAATAAATATTATTAATATACATTTAAATATAAGAATTTAATTTTTTTTTGCTAAAATTTGAAAATTTTCAAAAAAATAAACAAGATTTATTAGAGTTCACATAACAATTAGTCAATTGTTCCAATCTTCACAACTATTTTGACAAATTGCCAGCTGTGTGGCTCAAATAAAGATAATTTCAAAAAGAAATATACCTTTTATTTTCACCTAACAAGAAGTAATATCAACTGAAAATATTCATATAAATATTTAATATCAATTTGCATTCAATTTGAAAACAAATAGTTTTATTAACAAGACATGTGCAATGCCTTAGATGAAGTTAGGAGAATATTCAACAACTTGCAATATATATCCTGGATATACGAGTATAATCCTGATTGACATAAAATTAATAATAACAAAAAAACGGTAGATTCCATATTGCATTTATATTATTTTTTACAATTATATTGGTGAAGTTAGGATGCTTGAGTTCATAATACATGTTCGTACGTGTCATCCCAGGGCTAAATCTTAGCCCCACCTTTGGGCCTGGGCTAACTTTAGCCCGGACCTTGGCTCCAATTCCCCATATATCTATATGAAATTACTCAAAAGTGAGGTTAACTCAGGGCTAAATATGGCGACGAGATCTGATGCAAGCGGGCCCTAGCCTATAACATATTTTATAAAATATACAACATTTCATCATTTTATTGATAAAATAAGTAGAATATAAGGTAAAATAACAAATATATGTACTTCTAGAATACTTCTTTTAGCAATAAAATGATGAAATATCGTATATTTTACTATAAAAATAAAACTGAAGTGGGTTTCTGCACTACAAAAAAGTCGGGGCTAACAAGCTCACCCAGGATGAAGCAACCGGCCCTAAGTGATGCAATCGGCCCTTAGAGTCAATTCTCATCCCGTTTTAAACAATAAATTAATTACCTATCTTTTAATTTAAATAACGGTTATCGTAGTGTATTTATTTACAATTGGCCTTGGAATATATATTATTTGAAAAATCCAAATTTATTAGACGGGAGAAAAATGCAAAGGATGATGGCACCCGGAAGACAGCACACAGATGGTAACGAAGTGACCCGGAGCGAGTGACTGCTGACGTCAGCGAAGGTCACCTCGTCGCTAGGGGATTCCTTACCGTTCGCTGATCACTCGAGGTACTTCCGCATCAGGCTCACTCACTCACTCACTGATATGGTCTAATTAGCGCCGGCTAAAACATCGGCCAAATATTTAATTACAGTAGCGGATTGCGCGATTCCGCTTTTAAATCCAAGGATTTTGTATATACTAGTTAAAGTGTAGACTAGAAGAAAAAAAAAACGTGACTTGTTAATGACAATGATTAATCGAAAGTTTTTTTTTTTCTTTTTTCGTGATAGCAACGCTAGATTAAATTAGAAATTTTATTTTTAGAATTAAACTCTCTATTTAGAAATTTTATGAATACATTTTGATTTAGTCCTAATTTATTTTAATTAATTGCTTGCCGCCGAAGCATTTTCTAAATGCCCACTCGCTTGTGGTTATATGAGTTGACATTATCACACATTTGCA
The DNA here is from genome assembly GCA_023213315.1 of Euborellia annulipes. Lineage (NCBI taxonomy): Eukaryota > Metazoa > Arthropoda > Insecta > Dermaptera > Anisolabididae > Euborellia > Euborellia annulipes. The sequence continues at coordinate 7,034 of JAKCPI010022064.1, read as the reverse complement.
TTTTAAAATTTGCTGGTCGAAGGTCGGATAACCTGGAGCAAAGGGATGACTGGAGGTCCTTGGTTGGGTTCTCAGGGGCTATGAGTCGTTTCGCCCACCAACAAATAAAAATACTCACAAATTTGTTAAATAAATTAATTATTAAGCTTCTTGCTCTTAAAATTGAATTAGCTACCAACCAATCGATTGAAATAATTAAGGATAGGGTCTAAACAGCGTTAGATGCCGAAAAAGACCTTAAATAAATAAATAAAATTAAAAAAACATGGTGTGACTGGTCGCACAGCACATAACTCTCTCTTACCTTTGATAATTGAAAGTTGTGTTCTGTGATTGTCACACCAAATTTTTTATGTCGTCGGCATATATTTAGTTTGCGGCAGTAAGTTTAATTAAGGATAATTAAACAGGAGAAGAAAGGTCAGTAGCTAGTTGTGTTCCATTATTTTATTTACATCACGTTCACGTTTCGATCCCGGTCGGGGACATCCTCGGATCGAAAGGTCAACGGGATGGGAATAAAATAATGAAACAAACGACAAAATTTCCCAAAATAATTTAAGTGAAATCCTCTCAGCCTGGATGCAAGAGAAGTCCAGACACCAAGCCCAAGAGGCGAGATCTCAACATCTAGATGCAATTAGAGGTTGGAAATGAAAATAAAAGAATTTTCGCCCCCTGCCTTAGACTTATTAAATGGCAACAGAGACTAGACTGTGGAAATATTCTACTCTTTATTAATTAAACTCAATGTTTATTTAACCTCTCGTCGTTTGACGTCAATAAATATTTATTATTTCCGGGCGACTGAATAATTTTAATAGCAAATTATGTAAATGTAAAATCAATGTAAATTGTAATATGTAATTAAAATTTTGATAAATAATAAAATTCCATTCTTTTTTTTTTTTATTTTAATTTTTATAGCTGTAAGGGACGGAGAAGAATTTCCCTGGTTCTTTTATTTGCTAAAAACGGGATCTGAAAAAGGAATTAGGAAAAGAAAAAAAAGACAAAACAAGATAGAAACATTCTTTCCTATTAAAACAATATTATCACTAAATTAATTAGTTTTTCTTTTAAATAACGTTTCGGTCCGAATCAAAAGAGGAATTAATCAGGGAGTTTCTTGGGGAGGGCGGCAAAACAGTCGAGTACTTCATATTTAAATATTAATTATTGATAAAAATAAATAATATCTAATAATCGAAAGACTATAGAAGAAAAGAACACAAACTGCGAACTCTTTTCAAATAGTACACTTTTTATTGTTTTTACTTACTCTTAGACCCTGGGACGTGACACGAAGCTTTTGATCAAAATCGGCCAAAGAGTACTAGTACTTTACTGATGCACTTTTTCAGTTTTTTTCGATTTTCTCAAAATTGGCTCCAACAATTTTTTTTTTTTTTAAATACATAAATCAATTATTTTTTATGCTCTTTAAAATGTATATTCTCATTTTTCCATTGAAATCACCTGAAGACCACTTTATTCTTGTACTTCATACAGTGGCGTAGCGAGCTTAACTCGCGCCCGGGGCACAATACCTTTTTAGCGCCCCCCCCATTCGAAAACCATATAATATTATATGTAAAATATACTCGCAAATTAATAAATAAATAAAGTAAAATATGTGCCCTCGGGGCATGGTCTAGAGGTTAGCGTGCTAACCTCATATTCCAAACGTCGCGTGTTCGGACCCCAGGCAGTCCGATTATTTTATATTATTTATATTATTTTTTATTTGGATACCAAATGGCTTAAATAAGAATGCCTGGACCCCATATATGTATATTAAATCAATAACGGTTATCGTAAATGTCTTATATGGCCTGAGTTGCCGAAAAGACAGTGTGAATGTGTGTGTGAGTGTGAGTGTGAATGAGAAAAAAGTGTGAATGTTTAAAAAAAAAAAAAAAAAAAAAAAAAAAAAAAAAAAAGTAAAAATAAAGTGATAGGCTCAAGCTAGGCTTTAAATTTGAGACAAAATTATCCAGCAATTTTTTGTTTTGCGGATCATTTGGCGCCCCTTTGTGAGTAGCGCACGGGCATGATGACCCACCTTGCCCCCCCCCCCCCTTCACTAAGCCACTGACTTCATAGAAAAGATAGGAGAAATGGTTGCCATGGTAACAAAATATAAATATTTTCTCATACTTTACATCTTGAATTCAAATGTATGTCGACACAAAAAATCTGGTATGACAAGCACAGTACACAACTTTCTCTTGCCGAAGGGTAAGAGAAAGTTGTGTGGGTAATAAAACATTTCCTTTCAAAATAGCAATTTATTTATTGCAAGGAGGTGTTAAAATGAATTAACGCTGATTATGAATGCCAATTTGAATACGCCTGACTATTAATTAAATTATAAAATCTGGTGTGACTTGTCGCAGAGCACACAATTTTTTCTTTTTTTCGGTAATTTAAAGGTGCATTCTGTACTTGTTTACCAGAATATGATAAACTTTTAACTATTAATTTGTAAAATGTTATATAAAAAATAAAATTTCATTCCTAAAAAAAAATATTTTTCTCAAATCTCGGAGAGGGGGAGGATTACTCCCTCCTCCCGCTCCCCTTGTATCCGCCCTTGGTCTAGGCACATTGATTTATGCAATTCTCAATTGGAAGATTACTCCTTAATTTTATTTTTTTTTATTTTGAAATTCCTATCGGGATCCCCGTTTATTTGCCCGAGGTGCCTACGTGTACGGAGACACACACCTCAAACCCAACCGGCCTCTGGCCGTAGCCATCTACCGGCACCCCGTGAAGTTACATCATTTCCTATCTCTAGCTCCTCCTCCTGCTCTCGTCTCTAGCTAGTGAACTAATCCTTATTTCTGGTTCCAACCGGCTCCTTTTATCCAACCTCTTCTATGCTATGGAGGATGTCCTAGTTTGAGGAGGGACTCTCTCAGCACCGGCGTGTAGCCTACTCCTTTCGAAGAATGCATCACTGAGAGGGAACCTTCTTTACGTCCCTTCCACAGGACGGGATGTCACAGCAACTCCCTCTCCTCGTAGAGTTGCCTGAGGGCTATTGTGGTGAGATCCAATATTCCAATCCAAGGCTTGCTTGAGGATTTGTTTACATTAAATAAATATTTTTATTTAATGAAAAATCCTGCATGCCAAGGATTTGGAACAGGGATCTTCTTTGCAGAAGCTGACACCCTAGCTCACTACACCAGCGAGCCCTTACTCCTTAATGGATAGCAGGTTCTTCAAACAATATTTCAATCACATCTGATGATGGTCATTTGAGTGACCGAAACTGGTGGTATGTGTGCACTCACAGTCATCGAATGAATAAAATCCTGAAAATGAAAAATATTTGTTTTTTTTTATTGAAATACCTGCTATCCATTAAGGAGTAATCTTCCAATTAAGAATTGCATATGTTCCTCTTACAACCTCCAATTATTATATTTATTTATACCATTTAGTATCAAAATAAATTCATCAGACTGCCTGGGATTCGAACCCATGCCCCGTGGCTTCCAGAGTATCATTATTGTCATTTGTGAACAACTTTAGCCGTCTCGGCAAGTTTGACTGATTCTTAATTAATTCTAGCCTATATTAATAATAAAAAGGAAATAAAGAAGAGGTGCAAAATAAAATTGAAAAAAAAATACATTCACTTGAGGCAATACAGTATATAATTTTATTTATTTTTTTTTTTTTTTAATCACAAGGTTAATGATTATAAATATTTCGTAGTATTTATGACGTGTGAACGCTAGCTAGCTAGCTAGCTAGCTTGGCAGCATCCCGGAAATCCTCAAGAGATTTTTGCTCTGCGGCAATTATCTTTTAAGAGTGAGAAAGAGAGAGAAACATGTAACCCGTTATCAAAATTCCGATCGAGATCTCCAGCATCTGGAGCCCCTCGCCTCTTCTCTCTCTCTCGCTTGGTCACAATTGAGACATCAGACATGCATGTTAGCCGTAACCTTCAAAATGATCTGTTTAATAAATAATGTCGGTAAATACAATATATATATTTCAATTGGAAAATGCCGTTAGCGAAAATATCAGGGATGGATGGATTATTTAAATTTTAAACGGTATAGAAATATAAATTTTTTATCTTAAAGTTTATTTCATTAAATTCTTTAAATTTTGTAACAGATAGGCTTTCAAAAACAGCACCCACGAAGGCGTACTAAACATCGGTAATAAGTCAAGTTACGTTTCAGATCAGAGAAACCTCAAAATTAAAAATAAAATCTTAAATAGCCTTTTATTATCTCTGGAACTAGTCATCAGATTACGATTAATTTTGGCAAATTTATAGTCCTAGCATGGGCATATCCAGGGTGGGGGGCAAGGAGAGGCAAGTGCCCCTCCTTAACTTGAAATATAATAAAACTGAAAAATTCACGCCATCTGAGAGAAGATAAAAACTACGTCATCCCCTACCGCCATTAAGGTTGTCGTATTTAATAAAATAATAAAATTGATAATAGAAAAGTTGCCAACCCCCCCCCCCCCCATTCAATTTTGAGCTGGATACGTCCATGAACCTAAGTGATCGTAAGAAGATATTAACCTTCCGTCAGGCACACTACAAAAAACTTTCTTCATTTTCCAGCCGCTCGCGGCGTTATGATCTAGCACCACTATAGCTGATTTTTTTATATTTTTTTTACGTGCTCTGTACAATTTTATCACTGATTTGGTAACTGACCACGGCTACAAAGTGTTATTATACCTTTTGATCAAATAAGCTCATTGCGCCTGCTCTTGCCACAATTTTCAAGGTTCCATAAATACACGTTTTTCTGAAAGAACTTGAGCACTTTTTTTTATAGTAACCATTAGAGCCCTGCACGGGCCGATTTTTTTTTGGCCCGGTACGACCAGTGTCCGTATTTTTTTTTTTTTTTTTTTTGACTTTCCCCGCCCGTACCTGGCCCGAAATTTTTTACCATTCTTCAGGCCAGCCCGAGATTTAGTGAATGAATGAACGAATGCCTAGCCGGGCTGGTAACGGGCCTACGAGCTCACCCGTACCTGTACAAGACTCTAGTAACCATTATTTGTCGAACAAAAGAACTTAAAGTGATTTTAAAAGTATTTTCCCGAATGTCTGCTAATAAAGCACAATGCGCCCAAACTCGACCGTCTCAATATTGTGCCCGACGGATGGTTAAAACGATAGGACTTAATCGGACAGCAGAGAATGGCAAGACAACAAAGTTGTAAAATTTTCCCGCTCTTATTAAACAGAGCCTTCAGAGAAAACTAATGATATACCGACCTAGGTGGTCTGATTAAGGTCCAATCCCTGGATCTGAAACGGGAGTTGTGGATTCAAATATTTAAAAAAAAGCCATCTTTTATTTCCTATTTCCTTCATTTTGAAATTTCCACTCCCTCTTTTAAATATTTCTCTATTATTAACAACTTAAATACCGGTGTATGATACTCAAGTTCATCCGTGCATCCATGCTGCCTGCACCGCTCTGTTTATACTTCCTGAAATCTTATGTAGATATGCGTCTTCTAATTAATTTGTTGCTTAGAAGTAACAAACCATTTCTTTTCTCGGAGACTTTAACGCCTTATTGATTTTGTCTTTTAGTTTATTCTCGCTAATTCTTTCTTCCTTAATTCTTATTTGTTCACATGAATGATTTCAAGGAGAGTGTGATATGAGATAGGTACTTGTTGTTTGGCAGGTGTGTCTGTCCCCGGGTCCACCGCCCGCCCACGTGACCAGGACGTTGTCCCCGGCGCTCCTCTTCCTGTTGCTCCGAGTACCCAAATCCCGTTGTTGCCTCTCCTCTCTGCTTCAAATTTATATCTCAATTGAAAAATCCACCCACTTGAAACTCTATTCTAACGTGAGCCCTTAAATAGGCAAGTTAGAAAACAACTTCTGGAATAATGAGCATCGTAGGTTCAATTACCTCACAAACAGATTAATAACGTAGCAAATAAAAAAAAAAAATTTCCATTTTTCTTCGTACCCTTCTCCTCAAATTTCGTGCCCACTGTAACAATTAATTGTGATATAACAGAGACTCCGTTCAAGCTGATTGATAGGGGCCCAGCCAGGTCTTAGAGACAAGGCATAAATTTATGGAATAGACAAAACATTATTTTATTTATTTATTTATTTATTTTATTTACAACAGGCAACTTGCCCAATTTACAATTAATATTCAATAATTAAGTTATTTTTTTTAACAATCTTAATTTTGCTTCTTTTTTGAATCGATTTATTGTTGGAGCGTTCAGAGACGGGCAATCACCACTATCATTGCCCAATCTCGACAATCTATTTTATTGGTGAGCAAAGACCATACGACGTTCTGTGTGGTTTTAAACGTTAAATATTCTTAAACATCTAAACCAGTATATTTGCTCGTTGAAATTAAACAAAGATTTCAATCGCGAAGATGAAAAGTTATCATTTTAGATGTTGTATAGCACCCAGGCGTCTGCTCGATTTCAGTGTGCTCAAATTTGTTAGGTTTTGAATTTCAAAATAATCATGGGTTATTGACGGGTTTGGCAGATTAGACTTGAATGCTGCATATGATAAAAATTTATGTTGAACTCGTTCTATTCTTCTCATAATAAGGGGACCAAACAGTGGACGAGTACATTAAAATGGGTTTGATTAAAGCATTGTACAATGTAACCGATGAATCCAGGTTCTTAAACTCTTTGGTATTTCTTTTTACGAAGCCAAGCTTTCGCAAACTTTTATTTACAATATATTCTAAATGATTGTTGAATGTGATTTTTGTGTCAAAAATAACTCCCAGATCTTTAATTTGTACAACACGCTCCAAATCACATCCAGATAAACCATAATTAAATTCTATAATAGATTTACCCTTACAAAAACTTAGTATTTTACATTTGCCCACATTCAAGCCCATTACACTATTTGCACACCATTGAGCTAATCATTTTGTAATTTTTTACAATCATCTTGCTCTTTTATTATCCGAGAGAATTTACAATCCTCAGCATATAATAAAAATTGGCTATTTTTAAAGGATGTA
>JAKCPI010022063.1:0-13915 GCA_023213315.1 Euborellia annulipes | reverse complement strand
AACTTTTTCGTGCAAAGATTTTTTCTTGCCCTAGGGGATGCACGAAAAAGTTTATCGGCTTGAATAACTTAAATTAAACTTGAATAACTCTCCAAAAGGGAATGAGATATTCAAGAAATTATTTTTTCTAAATAACACTGTGCAACAAGAAAAAAAGCCCCGAGAAAATTCCTTCAGATTCTTAAGTAAAATGACCTCCTGAATCCAAATATGACCTTCGTTTTCCCCCATGACGTACCGTTTTCGGGGGGTAGCCCCTATTTATTTCCACCCCTTTTCGTTAATTATAGGGCCACGAAAAAAATTTGGAGGGATGAAAAGGAATATTTTAGCCTTAACATTTCTTCAGAAGGTCTAGAGAAGTGAAAAGTTAAAAAACATTAACATTTGGTTCCAAGGGGGGGGATGTGGGGGAGGATTTTGTCCCTTAAAATGCAAAAAAATCATTAAAAATGATCAATTTTTTCTGATTTTTCCCAATTTTTTCACTGATTTTCTACATATTCCAGCTGACAGACCCACCTCACCCTTCCTTAAACATCCCTCAACTAAAAAAAATGTATAGGACAAAGCGGGTGGGGTGTGGGCGATTCCGAAGCCCTTGCAAGAAGAATTTTTTTTCAATTATTGACAAGAAATAATTTCTACCCCTTTAGATAAAATATGGAAATATTGAAGGACATAGAAGAATTCGTATATTTAAGTTTAAATTTGTAAAGATCAGCCCAAAAAAGTGAAAGTTAGCCGCATATTTGCCAATTTGACCAACTGACCTGTGAATCTTCCATCTTCTTGCAAGGACTTTGGAATCGCCCACAGCCCATCCGCTTTATCCAATATATTTTTTTTTTTAGTTGAGGGATATTTACGGAAGGGTGAGATGGGTCTGTCAGCTGGAATATTTAGAAAATCAGTGAAAAAATTGGGAAAAATCAGAAAAATCGATCATTTTTAATGATTTTTTTGCATTTTAAGGGACAAAATCCTCCCCCACATCCCCCCTTGGAACCAAATGTTAATGTTTTTTTAATTTTTCACTTCTCTAGACCTTCTGAAGAAATGTTAGGGCTAAAATATTCCTTTTCATCCCTCCAAATTTTTTTCGTGGCCCTATAATTAACGAAAAGGGGTGGAAATAAGTAGGGGGCTACCCTCCGAAAACGGTACGTGCTGGGGGAAAACGAAGGTCATATTTGGATTCAGGAGGTCATTTTACTTAAGAATCTGAAGGAATTTTCTCGGGACCAGAAAAAAGTTTCATTTTGTTGCACAGTATAATCTACATGAAATGGGCTTTAATTTAGTAAAATAAAAATTTTGTGTAATTTGTTCCCTCTATTTCTAAAGTTCATTACAAGTTTCAATATATAGTTTTACATGTTTAAAAGGTTTCAAGGGCAAAATGAAAATATACATTTTAAAGAGCATCTAAAAAATAATTGATTTATGAATTTTAATAAAAATCGTTGGAGCGAATTTTGAGAAAATTGAAAAAAAAAAACTGAAAAAGTACATCAGTAAAGTACTAGTACTTTTTGGCCGATTTTGTTCAAAAGCTTATTTTGAGTGTCCGAAAGGGTGCCTAACTTAAATATAAAATTTCAACCTCCTATCTCAATCCTTTTATGCTTTCATTTAAACAATGTGTTTTCCTCTGTGTTCAGTAATAAGCAGACACACACACAGAGTTCATTTGAAATCATGAAAGAATTGAGCTAGGAGGTAATTTGAATAAATAAATATTTTTTTATTAATGAATATTTTTTTATTTTCCTTCTCTATGAAAAAGAGGATAGTGATAGTTCGCGTGGAGGAAATAAAGAATTATCAAAATCTAAGCTACCGTAGCATTCGCCAAACTTGAAAATCACTACAGGTCTAATCACTTTAAAAAAAAAATTTTCATAATTTAGTTGGGGGGGGGGGGGGGGGCGCCAAAAATGACCTGGCACGGAGGCGACAACTTACCCAGGAACGGCCCTGTATACACCAATGGCAGGTACCGGTATAAAGCTTTGATAGATAACCAAATGAGAAGCAGACATTCGAGTCAAAGCACTAAGATCCCGAAAAAGAGGCACAATCATTTTGTTATCTATAAAAGCCTTAAATATGTCATCATTGTATATTTGTGACATTTATTTCGTATTGAGCAAGGTCACGATTACCGATATCAACGAATTAAAAAAAATAAATAATAATAATTTTATCCTTCTCTGCCTGCGTCGTAAACGCCTCAATTTCAAAATCTAATAGCCAAAAAGAATCTATAAATATGTCATTTAGCCCGTAGCGTGAAAATATTTATAAACATAATTTGTTCTGAAGATGAATTCACGAAACAATCGTCGAAGGATTAATAAAACAAAATAAAACAAATTTTGGAGTTACTTTATTTTATCTTGATTTTAATTCTATTAAAAATAGAGGTTAAGTTTATATATATATATATATATATCATTCTACATCCCTTCTTTTTTTCTCTTCTCTATATATGATTTTCTTTGAGAATTTAGGAATTTTTGAAGGAAATTATTTATTGATAATATTGAAAAGAACAAACAGTCTATTTTTGAAACAGTAGGCGATAAATGCTGAACTTAAAAAAAAAAGCACGGGCCCTGTAGAAGATCTCAACTCGCGTTGGTAACTTGAATGTATTTATTTCTCCATCCATTTTGCCGTGGATCATATTAAAAAATAAAAAAGTGTGAAAGGAATCAGTTAGAAGATATCCAAGCAAGAGCTAGAGAAACCATTTAATGACCAGACCCAACGAATAAAAAAAAAAAAAAGAAGAGCTGACAGGCATGGTGTTTGTGTAACGAACGATTACATGACTCGTAAATGACATTACTTAAAGAAGATGTTTTTCATTTTACTTATCTAATGAGATAATGATAGACTAACTTTCAATTGACTAGCATAAATCGTCACTTGAGGCGATTAACCTAAACTCCATGTCGTCACTTTTTTTTTACTTTTTTACTCTTGAGTACATTTTAATTTATTTTTTTTTGAAACTTAATGATTATTATTAATTCATATACATTAAAAAAAAAAAAAATTAATTAAATACATAAATGCGATGCAGAGAGGAATAAACTTAACTCGCAAAGGAAATTATTATTATCTTTTTTTTAATACTATTTTCTACTGTTTATTTTGAAAATAATTCAAGCCTCTAGGAAGGCATTTAGATTACTATCAATCATATTGCGAGAGCGGAGCCTTGAACGTAGGCAACCAAAATGCTTAGCCGTCGCGTGTGTTGTCTTTTCTCCTTCAATTTCTAAAATATTTCAAATTAAATTGACTTTGCAGCTTCTTCGTCAATTTATTTGAATAAAAATTCGTCTGAATCAGCATACGAATCTAAAATATTTTTCTATAATTAAATATTTTCTCATATTTAATTATAGGGCCTAAATGAGTTCTTTTCTTTTCACTCCTGATTTGTCTTGCGAAGTGACCATTGTCTCTCTTGATTGTTTTTTCAATTGTATTTCGAACTAATTTAATTCATTTATATCAATAAGAGGTCGTCCACATATTATTTAACGCATTAGGGGGGGGGGTAGTGGTCCGGCCAATACGTTACTAATTGTGACATGCAGGGCCGGAACTACGAGATTTTTTAGAGGGGGCAAAATTTAATTTGCCGCCCCCTGATATCTGCCGCCCGGGGCACACGCACCCACTGCCCCCCCCTAGATCCGGCCCTGGTGACATGGGGCATCTGGGGGTTTCTCTAAGGGTGATATAACAATTCAAAGTATTTATACAATTTTTTGAAAAAATAAAAGGTCGGATGATTTTCACAACAGGGAAAAATGGAGTGATTATTTGAGACATTTGGTTTAAAAAAAAAGGTAAAATGATATGAATTTTGTATAAATAATTTTATTCGGGGGGGGGGGGGGGTAGTGTAGTTCTATGTTGTTACATAATATTTGTAGGGGGGTTTGTTTGTTTGTGTGTGACTAATTGTGACAGGGGAGGGGGACTAAAATATCGTCAAAAAAGGCGTTACGTATCAATAATATGTGGACGACCCCTAACATAATAATCTTGACTGCAAAATTATATGATTGAAGTCCTTATATCGACACTCATCTGCTCTGAGGATGGTCCCGACTGGGATCGAAACGTCATTAAGATGAGAAATTTAATAAACAACGAAATACCGCTAGCTGCTGCCTCTTCTTTTTCGATCTGCCTACAGTGGAGTAGCGAGGGAGGGGCAATGGAAGGGGGGGGGGGGCATCATGCCCCGGGTGCTACTCACAAAGGGGCGCCAAATGGACCGCAAAACATATTTTACATATAGTATTATGGTTTTTGAATGGGGGGGGAGGCGCTAAAAAGGTATTGTGCCCCGGGCGGGAGTTAAGCTCGCTACGCCACGGTCTACCTATACAAAGTTCTTTTTTATTTATTAATGAGAAGGATATTGATAAATAAAAGTTTGGAGATAATTATCAGGCCAATCATTATATAGGCCCCCTATCTGAAGTTTCAATTTTATTTTTTAATTATAAGAAAAATATTTTATAATTCATAAATATTTTAAAAATAAATAAATCAAGGGAAAAAGACAAAAAGTCCGACGACTAAGCATTTGGGTTGCCTAAGCTCAAGGCTCGAGCTCTCAGTTCTCAATTCCTTGTCATGGGAGGAACGTAAAATTCATTTGTATTAAAAAAACAAACCTAAATCCCCTTTTGTTTTATTGTTCTAATAATAATAAAAATAATTGGATGTTAGTTGGCCGGTAGTGAGTGAGTAAGCCTTCGCTTTTCTCTCACTATTCATTCATGCCTCTCCATCCATCTCAGCCCATTCTTGAAACGGAAATGAGTTACGAAAATATTTATGATCTTCACCATTTGAATATGTAATCAAATAGTTTTTACTTTCTCTTACCTATGTATATATGTAATATATATATAGAGAGAAAGTATTGGATTCATGTCAAAAATTCGATGTCGAGATTTTGATGGATCTTCACGTTTTGAGGTCCCCTGAATCCAAAAAAGTGGTTTTCGCGACATGGTCTGTCTGTCTGTGGGTCTGTCTGTGTGTGGGTGGGTGGGTGGGTGTGTGTTCAATTTTAAGGATGAAGGAATTGAGCTATGAGGCTGAAATTTTATATTTAAGTTAAACACCCCCCGGGACCGGAAAAATAAGCTTTTAAACAAAATCGGCCAAAGATTACTAGTACTTTACTGATGTACTTTTTCAGTTTTTTTCGATTTTCTCAAAATTTGCTCCAACGATTTTTTTTAAAATTCAAAAAATCAATTATTTTTTAGATTCTCTTTAAAATGTATATTCTCATTTTCTGATTGAAATCTTCTGAAGACCACTTTACTCTTGTACTCCATAGAAAAGATAGGAGAAATGGTTGCTATGGTAACAAAATATAAATATTTTCACATACTTATAAATTTTACATCTGAATTCATATGTTCCTTACTGTCGGGAACTAAATATATGTCGACACAAAAAATCTGGTGTGACAAGCACAGAACACAACTTTCGATTACCGAAGGTAAGAGAAAGTTGTGTGCTGTGCGCCAGTCACACCAGATTTTATTTTCTCAGGCAGAAATAAAATAAAATACAAAATGGCCATTAAATTCGATAGTTATAATAAATAGAGCTTTATTAAATGCTTTAATTCAACTTATTCTTTCAAGGTTATATTAGTCTTTGTTTAGGACACTTCCCGATGAGCCTGAGGTGTGAAATTTGATATATGGACCCTGTTATGCAATGGTGTGTCAAAGACCAAAAAATTCAAAATTGAGTTAAACACGGAATATTGTTTCAAATGCTTTAATTAATTGTATTTTTTATGAAATATGTCCTAAAAAAATTTATATTTAATGTTACTTGCACAATTGACAAGAAAAATTATATAGAATCCAATGTAAACAAAAAACTTTATTGTTGATTTTCTCAAAACTCGATGTTTGGTCTTTGACACACCATTGCATAACAGGGTCCATATAAGGATCATTTTTGAATACAACAATTGTATGCACATTTTTATCAAAATATTTTGATTATGATTTTGCACGAAATGAAGTTTTTAATGCATGAAGCATAGATTTTTTATTGCACGAAAATCCGCTCTCTGATTATAGATTTATCGTAATTAAGGGTCGATTGAAGTGCGAAACGTCAGGGAACAAAAACTGAATTTTTTTATTTTTTTCATTTTGTTGGTCCAATCTTGCGAAGATGTTATTTCGACTTGAAAAGAGCTAGCTACTCGAAAGATGATTTGTTGTTCTACTGGGTATCTGTCTACGCTAGAAAAATCTTTAAATAATTTTTTTACTTTCTCTTACCTATGTATATATGTAATATATATAGAGAGAAAGTATTGGATTCATGTCAAAAATTCGATGTCGAGATTTTGATGGATCTTCACGTTTTGAGGTCCCCTGAATCCAAAAAAGTGGTTTTCGCGACATGGTCTGTCTGTGTGTGGGTGTGTGTCCAATTTTAAGCATGAAAGAATTGAGCTACGAGGTTGAAATTTTATATTTTAGTTAAACATCTCCCGGGACCGGAAAAATAAGCTTTTAATCAAAATCGGCCAAAGAGTACTAGTACTTTACTGATGTACTTTTTCAGTTTTTTTCGATTTTCTCAAAATTTGCTCCAACGATTTTTTTTTTAAATTCAAAAATCAATTATTTTTTAGATGCTCTTTAAAATGTATATTCTCATTTTGTGATTGAAATCTTCTGAAGGCCACTTTACTCTTGTGTTTCATAGGAAAGATAGGAGAAATGGTTGCCATGGTAACAAAATATAAATATTTTCCCACACTTATAAATTTTACATCGCCCTCGGGGCATGGCGTAGAGGTTAGCGTGCTAACCTCATATACCAAACGTCGCGGGTTCGGACCCCAGGCAGTCCGATGATTTTATTTAAGCCAATTGGATACCAAATGGCTTAAATAAGAATGCCTGGACCCCATATATGTATATTTATTAATAACGGATATCGTAAAAAGTCTTATATGGCCTCAGTTGCCGAAAAGACTGTATGAATGTGTGTGTGAGTGTGAGTGTGAATGAGAAAAAAGTGTGAATGTTTAAAAAAAAAAAAAAAAAAAAAAAAAATTTACATCTGAATTCAAATGTTCCATACTGTCGGGAACTAAATACATGTCGACACAAAAAATCTGGCGTGACAAGCACAGAACACAACTTTCGATTACCGAAGGTAAGAGAAAGTTGTGTGCTGTGCGCCAGTCACACCAGATTTTTTATCTAGCAGAGCTGAACCCGCGTCAAAAAGATGATATATTTCTTTTTTTTTTCTTCTTCTTTCTGAAGATAATTATTTTGAATAAATTGGGCATGAAATTTTAATTCTATTTTTTTTTTAAGGCAATTTAAATTTAATAAATGCACTAAAAATAATGGATCATGGAAATTAGCATTAATAAAAATTAACTCTTCCTCATTTCGCCTTTTTCTTTTAGTTTTATCGATTATAATACTTGTATATGGGGAAAGTATTATGATCGTAAAAAAATCTAACCCCCCAAGTATTTTTTTTATATTTCTTCAAGTATCAGGTCATAAGGACCCCAGAAATGTAAAAAAGAAATTTAATGTGCTTACGTATAGATGTGCTTTTTTTGCTTATATCTCTGGAATTATTCTTTGGATTCGGATGAGGTTTGGCAAATTTGTGGGCCTAAGAAGGTAAAAAAAAAACTAGAAGTGAATCGGACCGCAGGGAGCAGAAAAAAATGAGCGGTAAATTATTCTCGCGGATCACGGTTTTCTTAGCTGTCTCTGAACCAAATCTTTTGAAACTCTGCCCTAATAATTAGGTCGATAGCCTCTAGACTTGGACCAAATTTCATGATAATCCGTTCAGTAGTTATTCGTAACAAATGAAAAAAAATTGCGTTTCATTTAATTATTTAATTAAAAGCAGGAAAGTTGTGCAACTTCGCTGCCTATTATTATTATTATTTTTTTTTTAAGAAATAAAAAGGAAGTTGAGACATATCAATTGATAACAATTTTTTTTTTTTCTGGAGGAAGTTTGCCCTGGTCAATTGGATGACCTGAAAGGTCAACTAGCCTTTGAAGAAAGAGAAAGAGAGGGGAGGAGAGGAGGGAGGGGGGGATGTTAATCTATGTGTGGTCCATCTCCATTGATGGTCCATCCAACTGGCAACGTGGCGCATTCCTTGGACCGCCTCTTCTTTCTCTCTCTCTCTCTCTCTCCGTCATAGCTTAACATTAACAACAACAACAACAAGAACAAGTGAGCCCTTTTCTTATTTTGAAATATAATCTCTTTTAATTAAAGTAAATGATCAAAGAGAGAGAGAATGTGTATTCATTTCTCTAATTCTGACTTGAAATATCAATCATTCAAGGAGAATTCAAAATTTGCAAACAGGGAGGCGGAGAGGTTAGAGGTATTTTATTTCAGTGTGCTCGTCGACGTTTGTATTCTAAATGTCAATGAATGACACTTAATTGTTATAATCTACACCTGTTCTTCCTGAGGAATGGAGCGGTTAGCGCCCGAAACGTCGACGAACACATTGAAACAAAATTTCGTTTTATTTCTCGTCCTGACTACTTCAAACAATATTTTTTAAAAAAACTTTCTTCCCACGTTTATTTACCCGAGGGGCTTTCGTGCACGAAGACACACACCTCAAACTCAACGGGCCCTAGCCATCTACCGGCACCCCGTGGAGTCATATCATTTCCTATCTCTAACTAATCCTCTTGCGTTCATTTGTAGCCAGTGAACTAATCTTTTTTCTGGTTCCTTTTATCCAACCTCTTCTATGCTAAGGAGGATATCATAGTTTGAGGAGGGACTCCCTCAGCATCGACTCCTTTCGAAGAATGCATCACTGAGAGGGACGTCCCTTCCACAGGACGGGATGTCACAGCAACTCCCTCTTCTCGTAGAGGTGAGATCTAATATTCCAATCAAGTGCCTGCTTGGTGATTTAGAGATAGGTCGGGATGCCGGTAGGGTTTGAAGTGTAATTCTTCTTGCACGGAAGCACCTCGGGTAAATAAATGGGGATCCCGGTAGGAATTTCAAATAATAATAATAATATGGCAAAACATAAGTGAGAACAAATTCTAAAACACAAATATGCCTGCCAAAGTTCAGAATTTTCTAACAACTTCTTTTAAAACTTTTAATCATCGAGTTCTATGGAACAACCTGTCAGGAAGAGTAAAAGGGAGTAATACGCCCAACATTTGATTTTTTTTTCTTTGGAAAGCCATCAAAGACAATTTGAAAATATTCAAAAAATAAAAAGAACTTTATCTTTTGCTCTCCTGGGTGGTGCCAGGTAAAAACGTGCCCTTGATGCCCCTCCCCTCCCCCCTCAGACTGCTTATGCTGCTAGCCAGCGTTCATCAATGAATGAAAACGTAATAAAAATTCACCCGGATATACACTTTTTTTTTTGTTTTTGTTTTTCTGTGGTTGAATTATTCATGGAACGTAAAGCATTGATCACAAAATTCCCACTTCCCTTAATTGTTATAGCTTCATTTTCTATTAGACAACAACAGGAATTTAGGATGAAACAGGAAATCATAAAATCAAATAATAAAAATAACAATTAGACTTCTGTAAGCTGGAGCACCCGATCTTGAAAAAAAGGGACAGAGGTTTCGCTTCTCGCGAAAAAAAAGCAGAGTCACAGATTCCGAAATAATTTGATTATACTAAAAAACGTGAAGCAAGTTGAGATGCAAATCAAAGTGAATAAGAATTTCTTATTTTTATTTTATTACCGAGGAGCAGGTGCATAGAAATCTCTGGTTTCGGTCTATGAAAAGTCCATCATCAGGTCAATATCTAATCTCCATAAATTATAAGAAATGATGACGGTGAGAAAATTTATTATTAAAATCTCATTTCTAATTTTTGAAAAATTCATTTAATAAGAGTAAAAAAAATCTACCACTAACAAATTCGAGCTTTAAAGGGTCCACTTGGCTTCATGTTTTTCCTCTTTTTTTTTTTTTTTTGTTTAAATTACAAGACTTTTTGCTTTTTTTATAAATTTCTGTAATTAATATAAAAATCGGAATTCCTCTCAATTATTTGATATCTGCACGGCATTTGGGACAACACGATTTTTTCAAAAATTATAAGTGTGATTTTAATAACTAATAAATTTTCTCACTATCATCAAACAGTATTGGCATATTTCTTATAATTTATGGAGATCAAAAAATGATTGGACTGATTGTCTTTTCATAGACTGAAACCAGAGATTTGTGATCTCCTGGGGCCAAAATTTGTGATGTAGGGAAAGTGGAAGAGCAGTGGCGCATACTAGGAGGGGAGGGGATAATAGGAGTGATATTTATTAAGTTCCGGATTTAAATTAACCTTAATAAAGAACTGACGGCTGGCACTGTTAGATACCCTTAGGAATCCGAAAATAAATAAATATCCCCTCATGGTATGCGCCACTGCCCTTCCACCTTCCCTACATCACAAAATTTCCTTGATAAAATCCTGGAACAGCAACTGGTTGATTTATATAAAAAATAACGATTAAACCAAATGAAATTATAGAAATAAAAATTTTTACTTTCTCTTACCTATGTATATATGTAATATATATATATATAGAGAGAAAGTATTGGATTCATGTCAAAAATTCGATGTCGAGATTTTGATGGATCTTCACGTTTTGAGGTCCCCTGAATCCAAAAAAGTGGTTTTCGCGACATGGTCTGTCTGTCTGTCTGTCTGTCTGTGTGTGTGTGTGTGTGTGTGTGTGTGTGTGTGTGTGTGTCTGTGTGTGTTCAATTTTAAGGATGAAGGAATTGAGCTATGAGGCTGAAATTTTATATTTAAGTTAAACACCCCCCGGGACCGACAAAATAAGCTTTTAATCAAAATCGGCCAAAAAGTACTAGTACTTTACTGATGTACTTTTTCAGTTTTTTTCGATTTTCTCAAAATTTGCTCCAACGATTTTTTTTTTTAATTCAAAAATCAATTATTTTTTAGATTCTCTTTAAAATGTATATTCTCATTTTGTGATTGAAATCTTCTGAAGACCACTTTACTCTTGTATTTCATAGGGAAGATAGGAGAAATGGTTGCCATGGTAACAAAATATAAATATTTTCCCATACTTATAAATTTTACATCTGAATTCATATGTTTCGTACTGTCGGGAACTAAATATATGTCGACACAAAAAATCTGGTGTGACAAGCACAGTACACAACTTTCGATTACCGAAGGTAAGAGAAAGTTGTGTGCTGTGCGCCAGTCACACCAGATTTTTTTTATTTATAAATTGAAAGTTATAGCTTTTACTATAAGTTTCAATTTATAGGAACCCCTAAATATTCTCAAAATGTTCCAAATTTTGGTTTGGTAATTCAGTTTGCATAATGGAACAAGGGCAACAATGTGGAGTTAAATATTTTTAACTTTTTATTTTTACATCAAAATCTCAACATCGAATTTTTGACAAAAGTCGCAATACTTTCTCTCTATATACAGTATTTCATATATAGGATAAGAGAAAGTAAAAAGAAATTCTTATTCACTTTGATGTCTTCTGGCAAAATCAACTTCTAGAGCTAGAGATATAATAAAATATAATTTTATTTTTTATTTATTTAAGGTCCTTTTTAGGCATTATATTTCTAGCTTAAAGGACTGAAGATGGCTTTTTGCTCATAGCCGAAACGTTCCGGAATAGAGAGTATTAAAAAAAATAGATCTCTTTTTATTAATCCAAAAATAGATGCCTAGATTTTGGAATTTTTATTACACTGAGGATGGCTTCATTTTAAGGAAGCCGAAATATCTAGTGAATGTACCATATAAAGATTGCTTGTAACTAAGGGCGGAGTTTTTATGAAATAATTTTTTCTTAGAGCGAAGGGGAATTAAGAACGTGATCGGGGATCCTCTCAAGAATTCTTATACATTAAATGGGTATGTAACTTGACGGAATTTTTACTTGAAAATATTTAAGGAATGTTCGCTATAAAAGAGAATAAATTTCCAGAATTTGTCTCATATTACTAGGAGCGGCAACATACACGAACAAAGTTGTTGTTTCACAATTAACAAAACACTCGAAATTAACTTGACTTAACGGAGACGGAAGAGGCAACAAAAAAAAAAAAAAAAACGTGCATCTCCCTGGGATTATATTCATGCCGTGTAATATCTTCGTGCCGATGTCATCGAAAACGTGATTAATTATTCATTTGCACAAATAACTCAAAGTATTATTTATTATATTATGTCTCTTACCGTTCGCGTTTCGATTTGTCTTAAAAGCGTGGCATCGTCGACTTCGTCGTCGTCGTCGCTGATGACGTTGTAATTGTTGATATTGGTCGGTTGGATGTGCCTGCGGGACCGGAGAGCGTCTTCTGTTAGTTTATGGCTCTTCTCGACTGCTTTGCCTGCAGCCTCGTAGAGTTTCTTGATGGCCTGTGGCCGAGTCTCCGGGGTCAGCAAACACAACGTCCTCGGGGGTGATTGAGATCGAAAGTGTTCGGTGCGCGCCGCAAACGCTGACAGATCGCCTTCAGCTAAAACAAAAAATAAATACATATAATAATATCCTAGAATATAAAACGAAACTTGAATAAGTAAGATATAAGAATCACCCCCACCCCGCCCTGCTCAGAGCAATCGATGATACCAACTAGGAACAGTCCGAATATTCGGTTTCGGCCAGTTTCGGCCAAAAATCCTGGTTTCGGCCGAAAAGTAGCCGAAACCTGAGTCTGGAAAGATGGGATGAGACTCGCATGCAAAAAAAAAAGGTCAAATAGTTTGCAAAAGCGGAAAAGGTGCGGGAAAAAATTTAGTTTAAAAAATTTTCAGCAGGGCCGAAAAAATTTCAAAAAAAAAAAAAAAGGTAAAATAATAATAATTTTTTATAGAAAATACAAGTTTCGGTTTCGGTTACGGTTTCGGCCGAAACTAAGATTGAGGCCGAATATTCGGTTTCGGTTTCGGCTGAAAATCTTGTTTCGGTCGGACCCTAATACCAACACAACAATTTGATTTTGTACAATTTGATTTCAATATTAAATAAGTCAAAGGAGGCGATCGTGGCTTATCGGATAAGCTGAGGCTTAGTAATACGAGGTAAAATGTCACTCGAGTTCGAACCCAACTTGCCGAAAAATCAACCAAAGTGGAACGTCTCTGCTGGAGCAAAAGGGAGTCACATCCCCTCCAATTCCAAGGCACTTAGGGCCTGAGGGATGGACATAGGAATTCAGGGGTAAAACATCACCCGAATTCGAACCATTCCTAGATCGGGGGAGCACAATAGATCTGATCTAGAAGGTCGCAGTGCAGAGAAGCCCCAGAACAACTAATCAATCAATCATCATAAATAAGTCAATTAAAAAAAAAATATTTCTATACTAAATAAATAAATAACAAAATTATTTATATCAAAAGCAGGGATGGGCAGCATCGCGATTCTTTTGGATTTAAATCCGATACGATTTTCGGATAAGGATCGAAAATGCTTGGTATTGGAGCGAAATTATTTTTGTTCTCTGGAATAGAGAATCGGATCGCTAATCCTTTTGCAGTTGCCAGATCGGATCGTCGGAACTGCCCGGATCTGCGGATCCGATCGCTAGTCCTTTTTAAAGGGTTTTGCCCATCCCTGGTCTTAAGATAGGGAGAGAAAACGCAAGATTTGATGAAATTTATTTTCAAGCAATGTAAATTGTCTAAATTATTAAAATTTTGAGTTTGGTTTGAAGACTTTTCATGAGAGTTTAAGTTACAATTAAAATCATCTTCAAGTATTTTATATGCTTTCATCAAAAATCATCTCATCTCACGTAGAATCAACATTAAATCAGTG
>JAKCPI010022062.1:0-30584 GCA_023213315.1 Euborellia annulipes | reverse complement strand
TATAAGTTTTTAGTTGTCTGATATGTGGCTAGATGGCAATACTAGACTAGTTAAAAATTTATCCTGTAGAGTTCGTTCCATTCGCCAACAATATAACATTTTTTCATGAGTTTAAATAAACAAATAAAAAAAACATTATAAATTTGAATATAATAAAATTGTAACGTGCCCTACTCAATTATTCACCCGCAATTATTGCCCTTCGCATTCTATATGCTCTACGTGTTTTTAAAATGGGAAAGAAAGAAGTAAGTTCTTAATTATTTCATTATTTATTTATTTTTTTTTTAAATATGTGACCGTCCACAATGGGGTTTTTAAATTACCCCCTCCCAAAAAAAAAAAACAGTGGGGAACCCTGAAAAATATTCTATTCATCAGAATCAATGTATTTTATATAAAAATTTGAAAAAAAAAACAAGACTTTAAACTCATTTTTCTCAAAACTAATATATAATCGTAATCCAGTTTCGATGCATTGTCAAGGGATGCTTTACAAAATACTTGCCTGAAAAGATATGGGGTAAATTATTTTGTTTTCCTGCAAAAGAAACGCTTCTCCGCCAATGTCTTCAAAATCTAGATCTAAACGAATTAATTTCATTTACTGCAAGACAGATTAATAACAGAGGATATAGGGTTTGCCAACGGCATTTCAATGACACCCAATTCCAAAATAATTTACAACTTAAGCTTCTCAAGCAAGTTATTCCTCCACCGATTTGTTGTTACACTGTGCAAGAAGAAAAAATACACGCAACATCCAAGCCAAACAATCTACTGGGAGTTAATTTTTTTTTATTCGGTGAAACCTCCAATTTTCTAAACAAAATAATAAAAAATTTTTTGCCAATTTACTTGTAGATTTCTTGCACCCTTCAAATAAAGGAATAATTAAAGAGGAGAAAAATCTAGACTACATAGATGACAATGTCCAAGAAGAGGAAGAGGCAACACTGAAAACATCCACGCCCAGCCTTTGCAGATTAATTATAATTTTTTTACAATTTGCAATAAATTTTTTAACACTAATTTCTCTTTTTTTCATTTACTGTTCATTTTCAAATAATTGTTTTAATCTTTTTTTTTTATTTTATCATACCGATAAACATATATATTAATATCAAGGGCGGATAGAGGGGGGGGGGGGCAAAGGATTTAATTACCCCCCCCCCCGAGATTTGAAAAAAATACTTTTTTTTCAAAAATAAATTTATTTTTAATGAAAAATTTTAAAAATTAACACTTAAAAATTTGATTTGTATTTATATTCTGGCAAACAAGTGCAGAATAAGCCTTTAAATTACCGAAATGAAGAAAAAATTGCGTGCTGTGCGACCAGTCACACCAGATTACCCCCGTTTCCCCCGAGAAACACCTCTGGATCCGCCCTTGATTAATATACAGAAAATATTGAATAAATATCAAAAATTCAATACGAATTGGACGAAGTTTTCCTGTGCAACTATCACATCAGTATTTGAAACAAATTAAATTTTTCGTGCACTTTTTTTTTTTTAAATTTATTTAAGGTCTTTTTCGGCATCTAAGGTGATTTAGACCCCATCCCTATTAATTTCAAATGATTAGTAGCCAATTCAAATTAAATAAATTTTTCTCGCTTGGGACGGGACGCGAACTCGGGACCTTAGGCACGAGAAGCTAATGTCTTCTCTCTGAGCCACGGGTCTCCCGCGCAAAATAATAGGTCGACACGCGTATAGAGGGCGCTAAACTTATAAACAATTTTTAACCTGGAGCTGTCCCATCTTGATTGTATGATCTGTGATGTTAATATATATATATATATATAGTGAAAGTATTAGATTCATGTCAAAAATTCAATGTCGAAATTTTGATGGAAAAAACACGTTTTGAGGTCCCTTGAGTCCAAAAAAACCGCAGTGTGTCTGTGAACAAAATATCTCAAGAATGAAAAGAGCTAGGAAGATGAAATTGTATATTATGCGATTATGTTGGAGCTGCGATAAGCGATAAGAGAAAAGCAGAGCGTCAATCAGCTCGCTAGTGGTGTTTACGTTGGAGCTGCGATAATAGCAAAGACAAAGGCGGTGTCTAAAAGTTTAAACTGTTTTTAATCGCTATAAATTGGTATTTGCTTCAAGATATTAATAGAAAACGTGAATATTGGTGTCGATGGAGCTGATCGGAGGTGAAGCTTTTTAATATCTGCATAATGTTATAATTGACAGAGAAGGTTTTGAACATAACCTCACATTTTCAAAATATATCTGTCAAAATTCACCATGATTTTAAATAAATATATTAAATATATTTTAACTGTTAAATTTATTAATATATTAAATTAAATTAAAATATTAGCCTAAATTAAATTATTAATAAATTTGTTTATTAATTAAATAAACCATTATTAAGAATATTATATATTATATTAAATATTTTAAATTTAAATAGAAATGCCTGACCCCACAATAGATATATTCTCTACAACGGTTATCGTCAAAGTCTTAAATGGCCTCAGTTGCCGAAAAGACTGTGTGAATGTGCGTGTGAGTGTGAATGAGAAAAAGTGTGAATGTTTTTAAAAAAAAAAAAATATTTTAAATATAATAGATATTAAATATAAATAGATTTAAAAGTTGATTGAATTGAAGTGGCAGAAAAACGTCAAACAAATAGTAAGTAAATTTATTTATTTTAAATTAAATAAAGGTACTATAGATTAACCTACAATTTGTTTGTGTTTTTTGTGCCACTTCATTCAATAGTTTGTCTAGAAAAATATATTATGAAAATTTTTCTCTTTTTTATTCCCCAATGAGGGCCTAGAAATACTTCACTTATTAAAATGTCTATATCCATATCCGATCAGAGCGTCGATAAGAGCAAAGAAAATGAATCGGGATCAAAGAAGGATTCTCCAATATAAACAACTCTATTCAAAAGCATGTTTCTATTTTCTTTGCTATGCTCTTATCGCTTATCGCAGCTCCAACATAATCGCACTCTTGGAATGTGGAGACAAAAAATCTGGTAGGACAAGCACAGAACATAACTTTTAAATACCGAGGTTAAGAGAAAGTTGTGTGCGACTAGTCACACCAGATTTTTTGGACTCTGAGAAAATATGATTGAATCTAATACTTTCTCTTCCTCTATATATAATGTTCTGGAAGGCTTCCGCTACCTGGTGAATGTGAAGATAAGATATCTAACATACATAAAGGTTAGAGAAAGTAAAAAAGGAATATGAAACGAACCAAAAGACAAGGAATAAAATTCGCCGGTGGTTATAATAAATTTCGGAACACTGTTGACGTGACGTGACCTGTCAGGATACAGGAAAGACTATCACCAGGCAGGTTTCGACTTTCAATCTACGAAAAAAAAAAAGTATTTGTGAGGAGCCGCCGAGTTTGCTTGTTCATTTCATGAGAAAATAGAATTGGCAAATTGTACATTTAAAGGGGGGGACGATAATTAAATAAAGGGGGGACCCGGCTTCTAAAAGGCCTTGATTTTATAAGCTTTTATTATGATGCATGATTGTTTTTAAATGGGGGTGGGGGGGGAGGGGGAATTAAAAAATATGGGGTGATTGACACACAACAAACTTTTTTTTGTAATTATTAAAGACAATTATAGAATAAATCAGCGACATTATATTTATAAATAAATAAAATAGTAAAGGAATACAAGTCAAAATGTCGAGAGGTGAATGGAGGTTGTGTTTTAAGGGAGTTCAGGAGGTAGAAGTTACGCATGTTTTTCACGAGAAGAGGGCGTTGTGTGTCTTCAAAAGTAAGCCAAAAAACAACACCTATTACGAAAATTTGCCAAGAGATGTCAGCATAGTAGCTAATCAATTAATGGATTTGGTTAATTTCCATTGATCTTTTAATAATAAATACTTTATAAATGTTATTATATATTATGTATCTTTTATAAAAGCATAAAAATATATAAATATGGGCCAGATATAGGCCAAAAGGGGATCAGCTGTTAGTCTAGCCTGCCATCTATTGCAAGAATGCAGAACTAATTTGACAGATGAATTTTAAATAAATCATCTAAGCTTATTTTAAAAATTTCTTAATTAATATGAGATTAATAATAACAATAAATTCATTTTTAAATTTTAAAAAAATTAAAGATTATTGGGACAGATTGTTTTTTTTGTATTTGCTTAATAACAAAAAAATTAATTACGATAATTTTTTAATAAGTCATTAAAAAAATTATAGGTCGATGTCCCAATAATCTCTTATGAATTTAATTCATTTTAAAAAATAAAACCGCATTGAAAAATTCCTTATAATAATCTAGTTTTTTTTTTTAAAGTACGTTTAGACGTTGCTCCTGAACCCCCTTAAGACATTTTATCAAGTCATGAAAATCATAGCCGGGAGGGGTGGGAGGCTCTAATTCCCCACCCTCCCTAGGTAGATATGAAAGGGGAAAATGGTTTGTTAGCAAAATTTTTTTCTATATTATACAACTTCAAGACGGTGAGCATTGGTGGTACCACCAATGGTGGTGACGTTGACGTTCTCTGACAAGTAACTGCTGATTCCTGAAGAAAGAAGGGTGTGATTAGAAACCGAAAACCCCAAAGAGCAGACTGGAATACAACTTTGTTTTTATTTCATCCAATTATTTTGACTCTTATACCTAGTCTTAATCCCCCCTGAGTAAATTCTCAAAAGGAGATGCGCAAAAAAACAAAATCTCCAGAAAATCTATTTGCCCTTTTAGATCGGGCGCTGAAGGTAGTTGAGTATGTAAAATATGATGAACGAATTCTGTCCATGAATTTTAGCTGAGAATAGCTCCAAGAATAAGGATCCGGATCTTGCCGGCCCAATTTTTTTTTTTTTTACCCCTACTTGCATAGGAAATCAATGGAATACGTGCTAAGATAATGTGAAGACCTGCAACTATGGTCAAGTTCTTTTACTTAAAACCTCAAACAATAAAAAAACTATCTTGTCAGCAGCCCTCTAGGCCAGTGGTGCGCAACCCGTGGGTCACAACCCCCAGAGAGGTGTCGCGAGAAAAATTTTCAGGGTCGCCAAATTTAAAGAACTTTATATGACAATAAAAAATATATCGCCCTCGTAAACCTGGTGTGATGTCAATCAACGTTGACGATTAAAAAAAAAAACCTCTACTGTCTACTCAAGGGTCGCGATAAATAAAATGGGGGTCGCAAATGAAGATGGGTTGGGCACCACTGCTCTAGTCCCTTTCCCTCCCTTTTCAACGGCCAGTATTCATCTTTTATTTCAAATTCAAATAGATACACAGCCAAAAAATTTGTGAAAATTGTGGGGACCGGATAATATGTTCATAATCTTAAACCTGATACCCCATGGATATCTTAAGTCTTAAAAAGTTGCCGAAAAGACTGTGTATTTGAGTGTGAATGAGAAAAAAAGTGTGTTTAAAAAAAAAAAAAAAATTTAATTTTTGTTTTTTATTTCATTGTACCCATCATTACTTTCTTCGTCAGAATAAACTAAAAATTATGACTGAAAAAAATCATTAAAATGATTTCATACTCCAATGATTTCCTATACAAATTAAAGGAGAGGGGATAAATTTAAATTTCAAATAAAAAGTTTCTCTCCAGGTATAAATTTATACAAAAGACGCGGATAGGCAGAGATAGGTAAACCGCAGCTGACGGCAAGATAGTATTTTTCATTGTTTGGGGGTACCGGATATAAGATTATGAACATATTTGCCCGGTCCCCACAATTTTCACAAATTTTTTGGCTATTTTGAATTAAAAGATGAATACTGGAGAAGGGAGGGAAAGGAATTAGAGGGGACAACGGCAGCTGCTGGCAGGAGTGTAATTTTCATTTTTTGAAGTCTTATGTATAAGAATTTGACCATATTTGCAGGTCTTCACATTATCATATCACGTATTCCATTGATTTCCGACAGAAAGAAGAGGAGGGGGGGAGCTGAGCGAGTGCCTCCTTGAACTAGGATATCCTCCCTAGCATAGAAGAGGTTGGATAGCTAGAAATTAACGCATGAGGAGGAGTTAGAGATAGGAAATAATGTAACTTCACGGGGTGCCTGTAGATGGCTACGGCTAGAGGCCGGTTGGGGTTGCAGGTGTGTGTCTGCGTACACAAAAGCACCTCGGGCAAATAAACGAGGATTCGATAGAAATTTCAAATAATAATAATAATAATTTTTCCTTAGAGAGATCGGGGATGGAGCTCGAAGTGGATAAAGACAGACAGACAGACAGACGGACACTCTGCCTTTAAGATAAGTGAATAGTATTTTTTAATAAGCCAGATATGTATTTTTATCATTAATCAATTTCCAATAATTTTGAAACATTTTGCAGTCTTATAAAGGACGTTATGGAGAGTCCAGGAAAAATACTCGTGTCACCAAATTCTCAAAAAGGGGAAAAATTCCAGAAAGCTTTGAGTTATGCCTTGTCTTATGAGAAACTAAATCTCTCAAATTAACTAAGAAGACTCAGGCGGCCCCGAGCTTCCAGGGGGTGAAGTCCCCGAAGGCGAGCGGAGCAGCTAGTATAATAATTTATTGTAATAATTTATTGAAGCTCTTGCAGAACAAATTCAATTAAGAAAATGAATGAAGCTCTCTCTCTCTCTCTCTATCCGGTATGGGGAGAAGGAACAACGACAAAAAGGAAGGAAAAATTAATTATTATTTATTATAGGCCTAAAAAAATCAAGATAATAAATTGCTTTTGCTAATTTTCGTCCTAATGAACCAAGTGTTTTCTGATCTGACGTCACCGCATCGAAATTCCCATTTTGAAGCTAGCACTAGGAATAGCAAAGCTGTTTGGAAACAATAATTTGAAATAAAATAATAAAAAAAAGAAACAACGCACCCACACATACTATAAAATAATCTTTTTTTTTCTAATTAATCAAGTATATATTGTTATCTCTTAATGTCAATCTGATAAATGTATACCTAAATTCATTTTAGTCGCCTTCTTCCTTGCCTTATCAATTTCTGCTGTTTTCGGGAATGGGACAGACAGTGAATGACAGAGAGACAATTTTGTCATTTGAATGTTAGCTCTTTTCGTTTCGTGTTTTGTCTTTTTTTCTCACCCTATTTGGGTAACTGTGTATCCCGGAATAAGAGGTTTTGACCCTTGCATCTCCTGTCTGTTCTGTAGACAAAAAATCCCATGAATATTTGATTTTGGAGAGGGAGATAAAGGGGATTCAACCCTTCCTCCGAAAAAATAATAATAGAGAGAGGGACGTTGCTCTTACAAATTTTATATGAATGGACAACTCACTCATTTTTGAATGATAATTTTGTTTTTATCTCCTCATGTCCAAAGTAATAATCGGCTGGGAGAGGGAGGGGCGTTCGTCTAATTCATCCCAGGTTTCTTACTAAAATAAAATCAATCCCTAAAAAGGGGATTTTCTACCTCTAATCTGAATTAAATCAATATTTTTGGATTCTATGTAAGCATAACAACATTTATTTTAAGTCAATAATACAACAATAGATTAAAACCAACAATGATCGTGACGTCATATACACAATCCATGTGGCGCAGATTTCGTCCAGCTTTTCAAACGGCAGAGATTTTTTGACTGATAGATTAGAAATTTGACAATGGGAGCAAGATAACGTTTCGGTTTTATTATAGCTGACGTCCTCTCCAGTAAGTTCATTCGCCTCATGCTTTTTTTTTTCATTTTGCAAAGTTATCTCACTCAATTCAATCGACAAATAAATAAACAAAAATACAGGTTCTGATAAAGGGAAAGTCGGTGAAAAAATAAAAGTGCAAATTTTAAAAGTTGCCATTTAAAGGATGAAAGAATCGAGCGGCTGAATGAAGGGGTCGGGGCGTTTACCAATCGATCTCGCATCAATATTTTCTACTCTACTGTTTATATTTTATAAAAAGAGAAAATTGCACTTTAAATTTATGCAAAGAAATCAGTTTATGTTTGTTTTTTTTTTTTCTAATCTAATCTGATGATATTAAAAAATAATTAAATGAAAGTAAGAAATAAAATCGCTTAGAAAGGTGTCATTTTTTTCTTAGAAAGGAAGAGAGTGTTTTTTTTTTTTTTTTTAATTTAGAAATCGTCCATATTTTTGTACCTAATAAATGTGGCGAGACCTATACCTCTACATATTATTATTAAAGAGAAGTGAGCCCCTCCCCCGAGAGTAGATTTTTTTTTTGTTTTCCCC
Organism: Euborellia annulipes; assembly: GCA_023213315.1. Lineage (NCBI taxonomy): Eukaryota > Metazoa > Arthropoda > Insecta > Dermaptera > Anisolabididae > Euborellia > Euborellia annulipes. The sequence goes on along the minus strand of JAKCPI010022062.1, from coordinate 22,367 downwards.
CACCCTTTGAATTGGATGCCTCAGAATCTCTAGTAGTAAGCATTCACTATCTATACTTGATTTTCTATTTTCTGAAGCGTAGCTGTGATACAAATGATATCTTGCATTCCTTAAAGATTAATTGAAAATTAATTTCAAACAAATTTATTTCAAATATTATATGAGAAACACTTGACAGTAGTCAGTGCATATTTGATAAGTTGTTTAATTAATTAATTTAAAAAAAACCGGCTGAGCCTGGGTTCGAACACGGAACGCTTTTGTTTAAAGCCGGTTTACAAAACCCTAAACCCACGGACCCTTGTGGATCTTTAGATCCATTGAGGGAATACTATGGGGACAAAAAAATCAATGCAAGAATAAAATAACATTTTCTTTCAGTTTAACATCCCTAAATAAATATTTAAAAAAAATAATTTTATTTTAATTAAAGAATTGAGGTTGAAATATTTGCATGAAAAACGTGTCAAATAGATACAGCCTTTTGTAAAAGAAAAATATTTTTATTTTGTAAAAGTTACCTTAAAATTGAGTTGATGTTTATGCCAATGTGGTCGAATAGCTTGTAAAATTTGCCAGGCGCCTTCATTCAATTGATCCTCTTCGATTGTAATTGGCACATGACAGAGACCATCAGCGGGATCGGCAGAAGAAGGACGAGAAGTACGAGAATGATCAGAAGAGTGGTTGTGATTGTTCATAGTTAGCAGTTGGGGGGACAGGGGTTGTGATTTGTTCATCAACTAACGACGACGACGACTGAGAGGAGGAGGAGATCGCACTCCTTTCCTTTTACACACTAGTTATCAACTAGCTAAGCTAGCTAGTCACTCACTCACTATGCATATGACCTTCATTCATTCAAAAATATATAAAAAGACTAGAATTCATTAGATTGGATATGCATAGTATACAAATACGAATTATATATATGAATGAATGCAATTCTTTCTTTATATATGTATATATATAAATATAACTTTTATGTAATTAATAGTAATAATACTTTTTGCATCATTTTGTTAGGAAAAAGAGTTTATAGAAATTCCCTTTTTAAGTACAAATAGTTTTTTAAATACCATTTCAAGAGATCACAGATATTTTATAATTAATCGTTTCTTTTCTTTTTTTCTACATTTTTAAAAGAGAAAACACACACACATTTCAATTTCTTCCTCTATCTTGAATTTTATCACATTTTCTTTTTCTTTTTTTTTTTCTTTGATTATTTAACATGCCAAAAATCCTAACCAATTTTAAATCATTTAAGAAACTTGAAAAAATTAAATTTACTAAATATAAATTTAAAATTAAAATTAAAATAATTTAAAAAAATGGATTTATTTTATAAATTTATATATAAATTCGTATGAAATAATATATACCTGGAATATATATATAAACTTAAAAAAATATTTTAGTTTTCTAAAATTAAAAACCCTAACAATTGATTATGGATAAGAACCAGGGAGGTAATATGAACAAAGTGTAATATCACTTATTATATTTATAAATATAATTAGGGAAAAGTATAATAATATTTAAATACTTGTTATTTAAATTATAAATTTTATTATGATTCTCATCATGGATAAATTTATATATTTTTTATTGTTGTTAGTTTAATTTCATAATCCATAAAGAAGTTAGCAACAGAATTAGAAAGGAATTAAAGTTGACAGATATTGATGTGATTTTGACAGATTTTCTTTGCTGTCGCTTAATTATTATTTGTAAGGTGTTTTTAAAGTGAGAGAGAGATGAGAAGACGAGCTGGAATAGGCGCAATACACAAACAAAAATTGGAACAAGAAAAATATAAAGACAAAGGAAATGAATTGCAAGAGAATCAATTGGAATTAATGTCAAAACAATTAGAAGTTTTTCGTTCAAATCTTGAAGATTTTGCATCAAAACATAAAAAAGAGATCAAAAAAAATTCCCAATTTCGACGCCAATTTCAAGAGATGTGTGCATCGATTGGAGTTGATCCTCTGGCATCTGGGAAAGGTTTCTGGAGTGTATTGGGTATTGGAGATTTATATTATGAACTTGGCGTTCAAATCGTGGAAGTGTGTCTGGCAACTAATTATAAGAACGGTGGATTAATTAGCCTCGATGAATTGAGAGATCGATTGATCCAAGCAAGAGGTAGAAATAAACAGCATCAAGAGATCACAAACGATGATTTATTGATGGCAGCAAAGAAATTGAAAATCTTCGGTAATGGATTTACAGTGATTGCAGTAGGAAAAGGACGTTATCTTGTTCAATCTATCCCTGGCGAATTGAGTATGGATCATACAGCAGTTCTCAATCAAGCCGCTTTAGAAGGCAATGCAAATGTATCAGTTTCAAAATTAGAACAACAACTCAAATGGGAACAAACTCGAGCACAAAAAGCTTTAGACCATATGGTTCAAGAAGGAATGGCCTGGATAGACAAACAAGACACTAGAGATGTTCTCTATTGGTTTCCTAGTCTTTTCACTAATTGTATCTTAGCTTAAATTAAATTATTTTTAATCAATTCAATATTTTATTTTTTTCCTTTTCAAAATATTTTTTTTTTTTTTATATTTACGGTTGGCAGATAAAGCAACAATAAAAAGAACTTTTGGCCTTGATAAAGACGAAATTTAATTAATTTACTTTGTTAACTAATCCCACTTGGCCCAGACAGGCATTTCGTCGTAGGCATAAATATTTTGTCTGGTGTGCTTTGATCAACATGATTTCAAATAGGGAAACGTTCGTCGCAAAGGGAAATTAGCTTCACCCTTCAAGGTTTATCTTAGGGGTCGTCCACATATTACGAAACGCGTTAGGGGGGGGTCTGGCCAAAACGTTACTTATTGTGACATGGAGGTTTCTCTAAGTGTGACATTACAATTCAAAGTTGAATTTATAAAATTTTAGTTTTATGTTTGTTTGTATGTGACTAACTGTGACAGGAGGGGGGGGGAACTAGAAAAAGGGGTTACCTAATATGTGGACGACCCCTTAATATTTAGCTGTTTTGTGGTATATTATAAAAAATTATAGTATAGTATAGTATAGTTATTATTATAGTAATTATACTCAATTTAATTTTTATTCAGTATATAGGCTAATAAATTTTATATATGAACGATCAAAGATCATTAAATTTTATTAGCAATCTTCTTTTAGGCTGTAATTTACTAATATTTATATTTATGTAATATATAATTACTTCCTTAAATCCAATAGAATTTTGTAATAAGTAGGAAAGGAAAGGTGACAAAACAGGGATCTCATCTCATCTAGCGGGCTGATCTCCAAGCAAATTTTACGAGACAAAATTCGTTTTATTGTTTGTAGTGATATTTTATTGTATTGTATTAAAAAATGTAATAAATACTTATTTTTTGATCAAACAAAAAGAAGTAGATACCGCAGGGCGATTCTCTCGAACCAATTTGTTCTCGGCATGTCTACTTTCTATATCACTAGACCACGGCACCACACTTTTATTTTCGTTTTTAGGAGAGGAATATAATCTAGTGATAGGGGATGTCAAGTAGAAATTGACAGGCTTTCACCTGCAGCATTCTAATTTTAATAATAAAATAAAATAAATTTGATCAGTCACTAAACAAATCAAAGGTTCTTTTGGCGCCTACTTTTTTTATATGTTTTTAATAAATACATGTTTTTTAATATTTGCATAATAAATAAGGTGAGAAAAAATTTGGAAAAAAAAGTCAGAGATAAATAATTAAAAGATAATTCATAGAATAAAACCCTCAATCATCACGGGAGAGGGATATCATACCTTTTATTGACAACTTCATTTTAAAATTGTATATTTTCTTTATTAAAAATAAATAAGTGCAATCACACAAGTTGGTCTTCTCCTTTATACGTAAAAATAAAATGACTTTTTTTTGGACGGCTTAATGCAGTGAATAAAAATTACGACTAGATATAGTTTATATAAAAAAAAAAATATTATTTGGTGCTTTGAATATTTGTACTTTGAAATTTTTTTTTCAATGATTTATTTTCTTCTTTTAATTCATTTAAACGATTATTAAATTTTCTTGTTAAACTTTCAATTGTCTCTTGTAATCTAAAACAATAAAATAAGAGAGTCAGAAAAATCTAGGAACGTTATTAACCTTAAGGGGCCTCGGGAGCGAAGTTTTTCCCGATAAGAGGGCGTAGTGTGTCATAAAAAGTATGCCCAAAAAATCAAGTAATTCAAAAATTTGCCAAGAGATGTCAGAATGGTAGCTAATAATATTTAATGCATTTGGTTTATTTTCATTGATGTTTTAACAATAAATACTTTATAAATGTTATTATATATTATGTATCTTTTATAAAAGCATAAAAATATATAAATATAGGCTATTAGGGGATCGGCTGTTAGACTAGCCTGCCATCTATTGCAAGAATGCTGAACTAATTTGACAGATGGTTTAAATAAATCATCTAAGCTTATTTTAAAAATTTCTTAATTAATATGTGATTAATAATAACAATAAATTCATTTTTAAATTAAAAAAAAATTAAAGATTATTGGGACAGATTGTTTTTTTGTATTTGCTTCATAACAAAAAAATTAATTACGATAATTTTTTAATAAGACATTAAAATAATTATAGGTCGATGTCCCAATAATCTCTTATGAATTTAATTCATTTAAAAAAAAAAAACCGCAGTGAAAAAAATTCCTTATAATAGTCTAGTTTTTTTTAAAGTACGTTTAGACGTCGCTCCTGAACCTCCTTAAGGTGCGCGTCTCGAAAAACCGTTAAAACACGATTGACTCGAGGCGGCAAGAGATGGGGTTAGTGTTCCCCATAGGAATATAAGGGACTTATTCCATTTCATTCAAGAGCTTCCAGCTAATTAATTAAAGGCAAAAAATTAATTATTTTTTAACACAATGATTATTAATTTAATTATCTATAAGATAAAGAGAGAATTTTTTTTAAAATATCTTTTATTTAATGCGATTATTCTAAAAAAAATTTTTTTTTTTTTGAAAATCAAAAAAAGGGCTTCTATTATTTGTAGATATTTTAAATAGCTTTAATTTAAAAAAATTTGAGGTCGATAGCTTCAAAATTGTGGCCGCAAACTCCCAAAATTAGCACCCGAGACGCGCACCTTAAGGGGGTTTAGTAGTGTAGATTTTGCCGATAAGAGGGCGTTGGGTGTCTTAAAAAGTAAACCAAAAAGAAACACCTATTACGAAAATTTGCCAAGAGATGTTAGAATGGTAGCCAGGGCCGCAGACAGGGGGGGGCAGGGGGGCTATATCCCCGGGGCCCGGCCCTCCGAGGGGGCCCGGGCCCATTGCGCTCCCACCTTAAAATTCTAATAAAAATTAAATTTCATGGTTAAATTAAAATAATTAAAAAAAATCATTTTCTTGAAATTTTTTCCTCAGGGGGCCCGGGCCCTTTACGCTCAAATCTTAAAATTTTTATTAAAAAAAAATCATTTTCTTGAAATTTTTCCTCAGGAGCCCCGGGCCCTTTACTCTCAAATCTTAAAATTTTTATTAAAAAAAAATCATTTTCTTGAAATCTTAAAATTTCAACTAAAAAAATCATTTTCTTGAAATTTTTTCCTCAGGAGGCCCGGGCCCTTTAAGCTCATATCAAGTTTGATCTTTTCACGACTCAGGATAGCTAAAAATGCAGATTTCAGTGATTAGTTTTCAAAAAATTTTCCATACCCCCAGATTCCCCCGGAAATTCTCTGTCCGGATCTGGCCTCGATAAATTATTGTAACTCTTTGTTTAGGAAATTTTGAAAAATTTTTAAATAACTTTATTTAAATAAATATTGTAAGCTATGTATAAACTATTTCAAAAGTTGTGTCAAAAACTGTGTAAAAAATTGTTGGCATGAAGGCCACAATAGCCTTTTTATATACTAAAAAAAAAAACTAAGTTTTTTTTTTTTTTTGGGGGGGGGCCCGTATTAGTAAGTAGCCCCGGGGCCCGTCAAGTCTGCCTGCGGCCCTGATGGTAGCTAATAATTTAATGCATTTGATTAAATTCATAAGGGATTATTGTAACAGAAAGTAATTTTTTTAATGACTTATGAGCCTTTGGATGCAGCTGTACTTGCTCTTTTCCATTCCATAACATCAAAAGCAACTTCTCTTCAACTTATGAATTTATTATTATTAATTACATATTAATTAAGAAAAATTTAAAGTAATTTGTAATTAAAAAACCGTCAAAATAGTTGAGCATTCCGCCGATAGGTGGCTGGACTGATTTTCTTACGGCATTATCAGATCACTTATATATGCCCTGTTACAAAGATCGAAATATTTGCAAGACGATGATCCTTTTATCCTTCGCTTTTGTGTTTATGGCACTCAGCTATCCATTATCATCTGGATTGAAAATCTCTTTTATGAATGAATTCTTAAAAGTTGAGTTGAGACAAAACTGAATTTGATTGGCGAAGAAATAACTTCCTATCTTCCTCACTTACTTGCTTTGTATCCTTTTATGTGACATTAAATGTTTTTGATATTCAATTTCAGTCTCCATTATTCTCCTTTCCATAAATTCTATTTGTCTTATTAAATTTTCATTTTCAATTTTTCTAAAAAAAAAAAAAAAAATTAATACAAACAAAGTGTTTTATTTTTTTTAAAACACACTTACAGTTTGTTATTAAATAACGCCGATTCTAATTGAGCTTCTAACAATTTAATTTGTTCAGTTACTTCTTTTAAACTTAAATTCAATTGTTCACATTCGTTGATTTTCATTTCTAAAGCATTTTTAGTTTCAATAAAATGTTTTGTTTTCTGATCACATTCTATGTTTATTTTTTGAATTTGATTCGAATATCTAAAAAAAAAAAAATGTGTTTGTTGTAATGATCACCCATCCGAAAATAATAACAACCAAGTGTCAAAATAATTCATATAATCCGAACGTTTTTTGGACTACACAATTTACAAATTCCTTTTATGCAGTAATTAGTCGTCAAATAAGATTCCTCAGAGACGTCATTAGGGTGGGAGGGGGGCAAAACAAAATTATAAATCTTCTCTACTTCTTACTTTAAATATACAGTTTATTAAGAAATATAAAAAAAAAACTCAAAAAGAACATACGTTAAGTGCTAGTACTCTTTGGCGAATTTTATGCAAAAGCTTTGCGTTGCATGCCAGGGGAAATATCAAATTTCAACCTCGTTCTTGGGATATTTTGTTCATTTTGCGGCACTGACTTTTTTTTAAATCAAAAGGTCTCAAAACATGTATTTCCATCAAAATCTTTGACATGAATGCAATACTTTCTTTATGAGATAAGAGGAAGTAAAAATATAGTTGTGATTCCATTTGAAATGGATTTGTATTTTTAATAAAAATCATTTTTCCCCCCAAATTGTTATCAATCTAATCTTTTAAATTGCAATATTTGAATTTTTTCGGCGTTTCTTTTGATGTACCGATTTCATTCGGAATACGGGAATAAAATAATATTGGGTCCATACAGGGCCGCAGACAGACTTGACGGGCCCCGGGGCTACTTAATAATACGCCCCCCCCGCCCCCACCCTAAAAGATTTTTTCTAGTTTGTAAAAGGCTATTGTGGCCTTCACGCCAACAATTTTTGAAACAGTTATACATATTATAAGTTATAAAATTTATTTAAATAAAAAAAGTTATTAAAAAATTTGTAAAATTTCCTAAACCTCCGGGTGTTCTGGGGGGGGGGGGGGGGGGGGGGCATGGAAAAATTTTTGAAAAAATTAAGCACCCAAATCTGCGTTTTTAGCTTACGAGGCGGATTCGGAAAGTAAGTACCGTTTTGAAAAAAAAAATGTTTTTGAAGTCAATTTCATTTTTACATGAAAGTACATGTCTTAAACTATTTTTCAACATAGTTTCCGCCAATGTTCAAACATTTGTCGTAGCGAGTGATCAGTTTTTTGTATACCATCTGCAAAGAAACTCGATAGCCACTGGATTCCACAGCATTTTTCATCTCATCGTTAGATCCTAAGCGCTTGCCACCTAGCTCGCGCTTCATGTGCAGGAACAAGTGGTAGTCGGACGGGGCCAAGCCCTGGATGTACAGCTGGTGATCGAATTGCTCCCAATAAAACTTTCAAATTGAGTGACACCAGCAGTCTGAGGCCGAGCATTGTTATGGAACGACACAAACAATTCCTTCACCGCCGTCCCACTACCACTTGTTTCTGCACACTTGAAGCGCGAGTTAGGTGGCAAGCGCTTAGGATCTAACGATGAGATGAAAAATGCTGTGGAATCGTGGCTATCGAGTTTCTTTGCAGATGGTATACAAAAAACTGGTCACCCGCTACGACAAATGTTTGAACATTTGGCGGAAATTATGTTGAAAAATAGTTTAAGACATGTATTTTCATGTAAAAATAAAATTGGCTTCAAAAACGTTTTTTTTTTTTTTTTTTTCAAAACGGTACTTATTTTCCGAATGCGCCTCCTAAATTAAAAAAATAAGTATTATGGGGCACCTAAGGTGCGTCACGGAGTTAAATCCCCAAATTTGGTCATGTTTTCAGTTCATATTAGTATAATCCGGACGCCAAACCGGACACGTGTTCCAAATCCGGACTCATGGTAACCCTACCTAAACAATAATTATTAAAAATAATACCTAAACAGTTTTTATAAATATATACTATCCTCGCCTTGAGTGAGTGCAAAATTATCAATTGTAGATTCCAAGTCAGCTTTTCTCGTTAATTCTGTTTCCACAGCTAGAACACTCAGACTCAATAAACTGTTTAGAAGTTCAAAAAAATGATTTTTTGAATTATAATTTTTAGATTTTGAGCTTAAAGGGCCCGAGCCCCCTCAGAAAAAAATTTCAAAAAAATGATTTTTTAAATTATAATTTTAAGATTTGAGCTTAAAGGGCCCGAGCCCCCTCAGAAAAAAATTTCAAAAAAATGATTTTTTGAATTATAATTTTTATATTTTGAGCTTATTTGGGCCCAGGCACCTTCAGTAAAAAAATTTCAAGAAAATGATTTTTTTTGAAATTATATTTTTATGAAAATTATCTTTTTATAGTAAGGAAGAAAGAAAAGAGCGATTGCAGCTAATTTTATTTCATTTATTATCGCTTCAAGCCGACGTTCCGGTCAGATATACGACCATCATCAGGGCTGAAGAAATCTAATCTTGACTCGCATAGCCTGTTGGTCCTTATAAAATGGCAAAAAATATTTTACTCAATTGTGTATCAGGGGGCGGCAAGATTTACTAAAAAAAAAGGTAAAATGATATGAATTTTATATTGAAAATTATAAGGAGGGGGCGGCAAATTAAATTTTGCCTCCCCCTAAAAAATCTGATAGTTCCGGCCCTGATTCGACATTTTGAGGAATTTTGTTGACACGCTTCAGCCCTGATAGATGGTCGTATATCTGACCGAAACGTCGGCTTCAAGCGATAATAAACGAAATAAAATTAGCTGCAATCGCTCTTTTCTTTCTTCCTTACTACAAAATCTTCTCAGCTATCCGCCTCACTTTATCATTTTATTAGAATTAGAAGGTTGGAGCTCAAAGGGCCCGGGCCCCGGGCATGTAGCCCCCTCTGCCCCCCCCCCCCCCCTGTCTGCGGCCCTGGGACCATAATTCTAGTTTAGGTTTGCTTGATTGAAGGTAGGCAACCCAAATGGAGGGCATCCTATCACCTTTTCAGCTTACACTTACACTTACACTTCTCTTAATTTTCTAATTTCTTTATTCAATTTATGATTAATTGATTTAAGCCGATAATTCTCCTGCTCTTCTTGGCACAATCGATTATAAACTTCATCAATTTTATTTTCAAGTAATTCTTTTTTATTTAAACGATGTAGTGTGTCTTTTTCTTTATGCGTTTCTAACATCTCTTCTAAATCAACACAATGTTTAGAAACTTTTTCTAATTTTATCTTTTTCTCTGCAAGTTCATTATCTATTTGTCTCATATCTAATACTAATTGTTCTAATTTTGTATTATATTCATCGCGTAATTTTTGCGTTTCTTCTTTCGTTTTTTTACCAGCAATTTCTACAATTTCTTTACTTGCTTTCTGAAGTTTAAATAATTCATCTAAAAAAAAAAAAAAAAATTAATCCTTTTAAAGAAAAAAATCTGGTGTGACTGGTCGCACAGAACACAACTTTCTCTTACCTTCGGTAATCCAAAGTTGTGTTCTGCGCTTGTCACACCAGATTTTTTGTATCGAGATATACTTAGTTTCCGTTGATACATATATTAAAATTCAAGATGTAAAATTTATATGTGAAAATATTTATATTTTGTTACCATGGCAACCATTTCTTCTATCTTCTTTATCAAGTACAAGAGTAAATTTACTCTTGTACTTCATATATATATATATGTCGTAAACAGATCGTGAAATTAGACAGTTCATGAACTGTCTAGACATTTCATGAACTGCAGCCAGATCGTGTAATGGTCAAACAGTTTCATGATCTGGCTAAAAATTTTAGACAGTTCATGAAATGCAATTGGGCCTTAGACAGATCGTGTAATGCTCGAGAATTACATGAAATGTCTAAATTTTTTAGGCAGTTCATGAACTGCCTAACAGCAGTTTTGCCGATCGTGTACTGTTTGTAAAGCAAATAAAGATCTCGAAAAAAGTCAATTTTTTTCAATATTATTATTATCGATTACTAAATTTTCCAAATCTTCCTCACTTTGTAAATCTTGAGTTAAGGTGCGCGTCTCGGGGTTCTAATTTTGGGAGATTGCGGCCACAAATTTGAAGCTATCTACCTCAATTTTTTTTTAAATTAAATCTATTTAAAATGTCTACAACTTATAGACGCCCTTTTTTTGATTTTCGAAAAAATAAAAATTTTTTTTAGATTAACTGTCTAAAATTTTTAGCCAGATCATGTAACTGTTTGACCATTACACGATCTGGCTGCAGTTCATGAAATGTCTAGACAGTTCATGAACTGTCTAATTTCACGATCTGTTTACGACATATACATATATAAATATAAGTTTATAATTGATCTGATAATTCCGGCTGTTAGACTAGCCTGCCATCTTTTGCAAGAGTGCTTAACTATTAGGCCGTTAAATTTTAAATAAATACGAAATTTATTTTTTACCTTGGTCCCATTTCATTTAATTATATTATAGGTTGGATATTAATGATTTTTACATTTAGATAAAAAAAAAAAAAAATTATAATTTTCATAATAGAGTTTTTTTGCATTTTCTATAAATATAAAAAATATATTTTAATTAATCATAATTAATAAAAGCATTCTATTATGTAAAAAAATGCTCACGAATTTAAATTATTTAAAAAAAAAAACCGCATAAAAAAATGCTTTAAAATGCCTCAGTAGTTTCGTATTAAATATTCCTTCTGAAGCCCCTTACGATTTATTCAGACACTTAAATTTGTGCGGCATGCAATATCGAAGGCTACCTTAATGTAGATTTCCGTCACCACTTACTAGTCTGCCAACCGACGGAAGAAACAGCGGCGTAACCAGCCTTTGAGGGCGGGGGGGCGAAGCTCAACTAGGGCGCCGATTTTCCAGGGGGCTCCGCCCCCTGGACCCCCTTGCTCGCCTTCGGCGAGCAAATTGCCGCCTTCGGCGGGCAAATTTCTTGCATCCAATAATTTTCTCAGCGAATTTGTTTATATTTACATGTTTTTTAATGACACCTGTATGATTTTGTTTTGATTTTTCTTTGCTTTTACGAAAAATGTCGTTTTCTTCTGTGATTATTTCAAAAACTATTCAGTTTTCGAAAAAATATCAAAGAATAAAAACTTTTTAAAATTGAGTATTTTATTTCGACGGGCATGCAAATGAAATTTTATTTAAAAATTGCTAGACATTCGTTCATTCATTCACTAAATCTCGGGCGGGAATGGGCGGATTTGAAAAAATTCCGGGCGGGCTCGGGCGGGCCTGAAGAATGGTAAAAGCCCTTTCATTTTGAGAAAATCGAAAAAAACTGAAAGACTACATCAGTAAAATACTAGTACTTTTTGGCCGATTTTGATTAAAAGCTTATTTTCACGTTCCCGGGGGTGTTTAATTTAAATATAACATTCCAAAAAATTAAATATTAAGGCTTATACGAATCCTGAGTAAATCTCCACAGCCTTAAAACATCAAATTAAGGCTTATATATTGCAAAATAAAAAAAATTTTAATTATAAAGCCTCTATATACGTTATTTATTATTTTTGGAATTAAATTCATTTAAAAGTAGAATTCAAGTTCTAATATAATTTTAAAAGAAAACAATCAGTTTTTTAAGACAATCGATGAAAAGAATATGATAAAATCACATTCGCTGGGCTATATCTTAGAGGCCGTAGGGCGCCTATCCCGATTTCGGGGGGCGCCAAGGGCTCGATGCGCCTGGGGCGGGGGGGGCTCGAGCCCCCCCTCGCCCCCCCCTGGTTACGCCACTGGGAAGAAATGCTCCTTGTAAAGTCAATGGGCTAGTTCACACAGTTGTCGATGATAGTGTAGTCAGGTGTGTCTTCACATTTACCGTCACTTGCCGCTTAGTATGTATGTCGTCGGTATCGATGCGGATATGTGTTTTAGGGCGCGTAGTCGGGAAATCTTCGTTATTGCGAATTACACACAAACTAAGCGTCTGATCAGCTCAGCATAATTGAGTTGATAACTTTAAGGGGAGGGGGGGGGGGCTTCAGTTCTTGTAGATGTTTTTGTTTTATCAAGATCAAATCATAGATAGATCCACAGACCAAAAAAAACTGTGATTTTGTGAGGGCCAAAAAAAAAAAGCTATATAAGTAACAAAAGTAGTTACGGGCTTTTAGAGAGTTCGGCGCCTATAAATTTATAATTTTTTTAAATTTAATATTTAAAATTAAAACCAAAATAAAAAATTTTTTATACGTACAAGACTTTTTTTCTTTCTTATAATAAGGTGTGGTGAAAATAATATATATTTCAAAGTGATTTATACTAGCTGTGTGTTTAATTATATTGGTAAAAATAATAAAGATAAATGCAGCTATGGTTTTTTCTAAAAAATAATCGATTATGGGAAAAAATAATCGAATATACCTTTTTTTTCTCTAGTAAAATTTCCATTTTTTTCTTCCTGAGAAAAACATTTGACCTTTTTGTCCAATAATCGATTATGAAAAATACACGGTAACCGAAATAATTGATAAATCGATTATTTTGCGCAGCCCTAGTCATAATATTTGCGTAGAATTTCTCTTGTATTCAAATCTCATGACAATATACATAACATACAGTAATTGCGAATAGAATACAATCTCGAAGACTCTGAAACTGGTCTCCTTAGAATAAACGCTGTATATATTGTTGTTTAAATGAATTGTATTCTACTCGCAATTACTGTATATTATGTATATTATCAAGAGATTGGAATACATGAAAAATCCTACAAATACATTATGACCAGCCTCCATGCTCTGAAGATGGTCCCTGCCAGGATCGAATCGTCAGCGTGAGTGCTGAGATTGATAAAAAAGAAAAAAAAAAAAACATTTCTCTTTATTATTTTTTGCCAATATAATTAAACATATTTTGGTAAAACTTAATTCGTAATTCAAATTATAAAAATAGTTTTAATTTGATTTATAATACCTTTAAGATTTTTCTCTCTCAAAAGTGACGAATCTCGCTCTAAAATGGCTTGTTCGCAACAGCCGAGGGCATCCTCTACTTTTGCTCTTGCCTCTTGCTCTGCTTTTATTAAATGTTGATTAATTTTATGCGTTTTAGTTAAAGCAATCTCCAATTCTTCTTTTAATTTAGATGCCACTTGTAAACGATTCTGTAATGTTGTACTTTCATTCTCTAAATATTTGATACTTTGAGATAATTCTTGATGACCTAAAATAGAAAAATAGTAAACCTTTGGGGCAGAACTCCCAAGAAAAATTGAGCCAATATGGGACCTTTCCAGGCTGGTCACGCCGAATTAAAATATCAAAATGAATTTTTATATTTTTATTTCAAATTGTAATTTTAAGTAGAGTGAAGGAAAATATTAGTTTTAAACTCTCTGCTAGTAATTTAGTATATTTCACCTTAAGGCTGACCGCATACGGTCGATTTTAAATCGACTAAACTATTTAGTTGGGTTGGCTTAAAAAATATGATCCATAATCAACTGTTTAGTTGTGTTGTATGCACACACGGGATCGATATCGACTCAACTTTTGAATTCCTTTCTTTTGTATTTGGACATTCAACGCTAAACATGATAAATAGGAAGGCATTTTTACATTCTTTATTATACATTAAAAAAAGAAATCGACCGTGTGCGGTCAGCCTAATGGTGCGTTAAATTCTTGAAGCACTATAACGTTTCTTTTGAGAACTCGGACACCTTGTATATATATAAATTTTATTTAAATAATTTTCAATGAATACCAACACGCATTTGATAATATAATTTTATATAATCGAACTGAAAAAGATGATTGACAAATAATTGGACCCTGTTACGCATTAGTGTGTCAAACGTCAACAAAATTAAAAATTGAGTTAAGCTCGGAATATTGTTTCAAATGCTATAATTAGTAGTATTTTTTATGAAATATGTCCTAAAAAAATTTATATTTAATGTTAATTGCACAATTGACAAAACAAAAATGATATATAAAAAAAAACGAAAAAGTTACCTTTCATAGAAAAAAATAATCGACATCATATTTAATTCAGGCTTATTTTCATTTATTTAATTTATAAATATTTTAATTAAATATTAAATTACCAAATAAACAAAGCATTGTTGCAAATTAGATTAATTTTTTAAATAAGCTTATATGAGATAACTTTAATATTATTTCCTTTTAATCAATTCGATGTAAATAAATGTGAATATATTCTAAGTTAGGCCTATACGACATGCCTGTCAGAATTTTTTTACAATTGTCAACAAAAAAAAGATTGTCAAGACGATTATCGTTTCAAAAACAAAAAGTGACAAATTATTCGTGACAAATTGTCAAAATTCACCTATCAGCCTAGAAATTTTATGAAACCAAAAAGTGACAAATTGTCATGACAATTTTACAAAATTGTCATTTTTTTACGTGACAATTAAGTCAAGAGCGGATTTTTATGAAACAGGTATTCGACAAATTGACAAATTGCCACCTGTCATTGTCAGCTTTATGAAATAGGGCCCTGGAGCTGTCCAATCTTGATTGTATTATCTGTGTTCTATCCTAATTAGCCCACAGGATATTATTTAGAACCCAAGAGCATAAGAGAGGAAATAGAATAAAATTTCTATTAATATTCAGAGATGAACTTGCTTACCTTTAGAAATAGTTTTCAATTCACTTTCTTTATTTTCTAATTCCTGTTTCATTTGTTTATTTTGTTTTAATAAAAGTTCATTTCCAATTTCTAAATCTTTCCTTAAATTTTTCTCTCTTTTTAATTCTATTAGACTATTTTCTAATTTATTTTCAAGTATTTTCAATGAATGTGAATATTCTTGACTAATCTATTGAAAAACGATTTAATAAATAAATGAATAATAAATAAATATATAAATTTAATTACATTATTAATTTCAATTTCAGCCAATTCTGAATAGTTATTTTTCTTTTGTTTATGAATTTCATTTTCAAGATGATCAATTTCTTTATTTTTCTCGTCTAACATGTCCAATACTATTTTCTTTTCCTGAAATTAATAAAAAGAAAATTAATGGAAGGTAAGGCTAAAAAGTTTTATTGGCAACAAGGAAAAAAAAAAGGGGGGGGGGGGGGGTTCAACAATATATTCAATTTGAAGATCAAAAAAACCTAGTGTGTTGCACATCACAACATATTTTTTTTTAAATAAATTATTTGTTGATTAGGATTTGAGGGAATAGTCCCTTAACCAATAAAACTCTCAAATCTCACAACGCATCGTAGTGAAGAGATTGTTCCCTCCTAACAAGAGCGGATCCAGAAGAGTTTCTCGAGAGGGGGGGGGGATAATTTGGTGTGACTGGTCGCACATCACACAATTTTTTCTTACTTTCGATAATTTAAAGTTGCTTTCTATACTTGTTTACCAGAATATAAATACAAATTAAATTTTTTAATATGCCCTCGGGCTTGGCGTAGTTGGTAGCGCCCCTGCCTTGAATACCAAGAATCGAGAGTTCGGATCCCAGGCAGTCCGATAATATTATTTAAGCCATTTGGATACCAAATATATATATATATTCATAATAACGGTTATCGTCAAAGCCTTAAATGGCCTAAGTTGCCGAAAAGACTGTGTGTATGTGTGTGTGAATTGAAAAAAAGTGCGAGTGTTTAAAATAAAAAAAAAATTTGTAAGTACAGTAGAGTCCCGGTAATCCGAACCTCGCTAATCTGAACTTCCGGTTAATCCGAACTCTTTTTGCGTACGATTTTTTTTTTTTTAAGAGGAATATAAATGAAAATTAGACATTAAAGGAACTTTATTTTATTAAAAAATACGAAATATTTATTTAGAGTTTAATATCAGCGACAAGTTTCACGGTTTACAACGTTATAAATACGACTTTATTATCAAAATTAACTAATTCAAGCTTACAATTCCGGTTAATCCGAACTTCTCGATAATCCGAACGACCCTAGGTCCCAATTAGTTCGGATTAACGGGACTCTACTGAATTAATTTTTAAAATTTTACATTAAAAACAAAATTTAATTCCCAAAAAAAAATATTTTTCTCAAATTTGTTTCCGCCCTTGTGTGGTAATTAACTTATTTAATCACAGTCACTTCGGATTTAATGATATTATTTTGACAAAATAGATTATTCAATTTTGGAAATAAGAAAGCTGTTATTAATTAATAATAAATTTGTCTTAATTATATGATAATGCCAATAACTTTTGAATGTAACATTTTAATCCCCCTCTTACTTACTTGAATTAAGAGATCAATTTGTGCTTGCATGTTTTGTATAATTTGATCATTTTCATTTAAATTCTCCTGTCCGTTTTTTAGAAAATAAGAAATAAATTGTTCATTTATTTGATCTGTTAATTTCTTATTCTCTTTCATATAAGAATCCAATTCATCTTTAATAAAATTATATTTTTCCTGGAATATTACAAAGAATACTAAATCAGAAAGCTAGGAAGGATAATAATAATAGTTTATATTCTTGTGAATAATCTCTTTTCATTTGTAATTGTTAAAAATGACAATTTTCGAAAAAATTAAATAGGATATAAATGTGCAAGGACCCCCCCCCCCCCCATATATCGTAGCCTATATTTAAATAATAAGACAAATATGAGTAGGATGGCAGGCAGGAAAGGAATCAGAGAAAAATTTAATCAATCTTTATCCTATTTTTACTTTCTCGTATAGAGAAAGTTATGTAATCGTAAAAAAATTCGACTTCGAGATTTTGATGTTTCTCCACGTTTTAGACCTCCCTGAGTCCAAAAAAAACCATTTTTGGCATTATGTCTGTGTGTGTGTGTGTGTGTGTGGGTGTGTGTGAACACGATTGCTTAAAAACCAAAGCAGCTAGATGGATGAAATTTGGTATATGCTCCTTACACTAAAATTGTAGATTTCTATCAACTTTTGGAGTAAATACGTCACTTGGAAGTAGTACTTTATTTAAAAAGTTTTTTCAAAAATTTTGAAATTTTCAATTTTTTTGTTATATTATGATAAAATACTCTATTTTAAAAAGTTTTTATTCTTTGACATTTTTCCGAAAACTGAATAGTTTTTGAAATAATCACAGAAGAAATAGAAAATTTTCGTTAATTTTGATAAAAAATCAAAACAAAATCATACAGGTGTCATTAAAAAAAGAATAAATATAAACAAATGAATTTGTGAAACAAATTCATTTGTTTATATTTACCCTTTTTTAATGACACCTGTATGATTTTGTTTTGATTTTTTATCAAAATTAACGAAAATTTTCTATTTCTTCTGTGATTATTTCAAAAACTATTCAGTTTTCGAAAAAATGTCAAAGAATAAAAACTTTTTAAAATAGAGTATTTTATCATAGTATAACAAAAAAATTGAAAATTTCAAAATTTTTGAAAAAACTTTTTAAGTAAAGTACTACTTCCAAGTGACGTATTTACTCCTAAAGTTGATAGAAATCTACAATTTTAGTGTAAGGAGCATATACCAAATTTCATCGATCTAGCTGCTTTGGTTTTTAAGCAATCGTGTTCACACACACACCCAGACGTAATTCCAAAAGAATATACGAGAAAGTCTCGGGGAAGTCAATCCCCATATTTTTTTTATTTCGATTGCCGACGTGTTGAAATCAAATAGATTGTATTTGAACTTGTGTTAACTTTTGTCTAGCATATTTGTCTCATTGATCATAGGTCTTGAGAAAGGACGCGACTTGCGTCCAAAACGTCGGCAATTGAAATAAAAATTTGGAATAAGATTAATTAAATTTTTGTCTGATTTCTTTCCTGGCTGCCATCCTACTCATATTTGTCAACTGTACAGCCACCTCACTATTAAATAATAAGTATCAAGTCTATATAACCTAAGATGCCGAAAAAAGAACACTTAAAAAAAGAAAGAAATCAATTGTTCTCATTAACAGCTGGATATTAATGTTATAATACTAACTTTATATAAATTTGCTTTTTTCTCCAAATTTTCATTCTCTTCTTGATAGCTTTTTATATATGTATAGGCATCCCTAAAAATAAGTTTGTTTTTTTAATAAAATAATTAACATGAAAAGATATTATAAATTAAATCTTACAAATTTTCCATTATTCCATTATTGAATAAATTCATTTATAATTTTCATTTTAATTCCATTTTTTTAATGAAATCTTTAATCATGTTATAAGTGATTTGAATATTTCCATGATTTGCATAATTTGAATGACATTTGATTATAACAGAAGTTAGCAACATAGTGGGAGGGTCTGAAATTAGCAACTAAATAAAAATGTTAATTTAAAAAAAATTATTTTTGTTTGATCTTGAAAAATTATAAATAAAATGTGTAAAAAGGTTCCCTTTACCCCCTTTTGAATCGAAATTTACGAAGAAATCCCCAATAAGGGCTCTATGGAAGGAAGAGCAAGAAAATGAATTTGAAAAAGAGAGAAACATGGTGGAAATATTTTTTTATTCTTTAAAACCCCAGGGGAAATACTAGACTCTCCAAATAAAAAATTCCTGAAGTAATTTTCCAATGAAAAATAATAAAAATTGCTGGAAAGGGACGAGGGACGGCCCCGAGCCAGTTGGAGGGGGAACAATGCGAGGGTAAAAAAAAAAGATGAATTTCTGAGAAAAAAAATGAAACTTATTTATTATATATATAGTATAAATAATACAATATTTTATCACAAAAATTTATGAAGGCATCATTCCTTGATTTCTTTTGTGTTGCGCTCCAACTCTTCTATTATGATTACCTTTAGCGGATTTATTTACTGTTTTATGACTTCTATTTTGTTGCGTTTGTTTTGTTTGTCCTTGTCCTTTTGGTTTTCCGACGACATCCCGCGACGGCGGTGGCTTCGAAGCAGAGGCACCTCCTCTTGAACGGTGATTTTGTTGTCTTTTTGCTTCCTGTTTAGCTCGTATCTCTTCTGGATTTTGTACAAAATTCATCTCTCGAATTGTTGGTGTTGTTTCCTCTTCATTCTCGGATTCAGCTTCGCTCTCCTCTTTTATTGCGTTATTTATTTGTAACACTCTCGGGATGACAAATGGACGTCTTTCCGACTCGCCTGCTTCTTCAATACTGATATTTGCTATATCATATGTATCATCGTATTCGTCATCATAGACATTCTCTTCATCTTGGACAATACTTAATTTCGTATACATTTCACGATACTCACTAGAAAATGATTTATCATCAATTAATTCTTTTAAATCTTTAAATTTCGATTCTTTTTTCCTAAAATCACTTTATCAGGATCAATATAATCTCTAGTCATGAAATCAAATTCATCATTATCGTAAATATTATATCTTTGATCAATTTCCTCGATGTTTCCTCCAATTTCAATCTCCATTTGGGTATCGAGTGATTTTAAAGATTCAGAAAGTCGATCCTCTAAGATCGCATGGATCACATTCTCGGTTGAATAATCAAAATGTTGCAAACATTTAGAGATGAAGCCATCGCCAAGGTGACTAAAAATATCTTTAATTTCCGTGATTAACGATTTCAATTCGACATCATTGCGAGCTTTTCCCGTTTCTTTTTTATTTTGTTGCGGCCTTTTAATATATTCAGTTGCAATTTTTTTCTTTTCAAGTTTTTTAACATCAAAAGCAGTTTGAATTGATTCCATAATATAATCATATTTCAATCGATCAATTTCAGGATTTAAATTTTGTAATGTATCTAAAATCACATCTATTGGATATAAATTGTGATAATCACAAATGAATAATTTCTCTGAAATGGATTCTGAAATTATCGATAGATAATCATCACAGGCAATTTTTATCTCTCTGTCTTCCAATTGATCTCTTTCTTCAATTAATAAATTACAACAAGAATCTAAAATACAATTTATCAATTTTAATATTTCTAATCTTAAAAGATTCAATTTATTTTTTAATGCATCGTTATTTTCTTGTTTGAAAAACAATTCAAATTTTTTGAACATTTCTGGAATAACATTCTCATAAAAATTCATTAAATTAAGTTCTAATGAATGTTGATGGAAAATTTTCGATGCCGGTTTATAAATCGTTAAAAACATTCTTAAACTATAAATCGTATCTAAAGAATGAAGGACGATGTCTTTGAAAATATTTAAAGTGATTTTCTCGCCTGTTTTTAATGGCAATTTATTCACTTCCCCGTTTGTGGTCACAACTGGTTTGATCTCTAAATCCAATTCAATATTTTTTAAAGTACTTAAAGTGAATTGAATCGTTTCTGATAAATCCTCTAAATAAAGAGGCTGTGCATTAAAGATTGTTTCAACAATTTTTGCAATTTGTTTATCATACATTTCACCAAAATGCACACAAACATCCAATAACATTGGAATGGAGAAAAATATAATTATCATAGATTATTTTAGCGTATTTATTTTTTTCTATACATTTCTCATTGACTTCTTTTAATATACTTAAACGATAAATAAATAAAAAAACTAAATAAGCCAACGTTTGATAACTTTTCCATAATTTTTGATCATTAGGAAATTCATTTAATAAATAAATAGGATGAGCATCTTGTAGAAAAACTCACAATAATATTCATTGCTTGGGAATCCCAAATTATTTGTGACCAAAAAATGAATCAAATCTAATTTTATAAGCCATTTTAAATCAGAAATCAGATCTTCATTACGTTCAAACCAAATTTGCCTTTAAATCTTCTCTTTCGGGTGGAGGCGAGAATTCCAAAAAAAGCGTCTTTTTTTGTTATTAATTCAGAGGAGAATTGAGAAGATGATGGGAAATCCCTCCATTCATTTGATTGAAAGTCATTTTTTACTTTTTATTTATTGGTGAGTTCTGAAAAATAAATAAAAAATTATGTCATAAAATCATATGGTGATAATATACGTATATACAAATATACATACAGGCCCTGTGTATATATAATTAATATATAGGTTTATATTATATGAATGGGATAAAATTGGTTCAAATCGTGGAAAAAATCGATAAAATTAAAATTTTGAAGAATATATCGGAATGGTTACAGAAGTAGGGCAAGCCAAATATATTATAGAATCTTTAAACGAAACACAGAAAGGGGTATCGAATTCCTGTATTAAGGCAGTTTACGAGCAACATTACAAAGAAATTTGAAAATCCCAACAAACAAAGTTGAAACATGTGAAAAATTATGAAGTGTATCACCCAACACCTCAAGATTTAAAGATCTTTAAAGAAGATTCTTTTTTATTAACGATTTTGTTTACTTACTGTCACACAATTTAAGGGAACAAGTAATCTAAGATTTTGACACCTGTTCAAGGCTTAAAAAACAATCATATTGTTTGTATTAAATCGTTATTTACCGGTCTTCAATCATAGTGTCTTTATTTTTTCGTTAAAGTTACTAGAAAATAATATATTTCTAAATAATATATAATCATAATCATTCTATTTTAACAGATTAAGAAATAATTGCTGACACCAAATTTAGATTAGAACGTAAATATGATATATTAAAATCCTATTTATTTCTAATCAAAGAGAAAATGTTAGAGTCAATTAATTACTTACTCAATTAAAGAGATAATTATTAGTTAATCATTTTAGTTATCTTTAAAATGTGTAAAATATAATCTCAAAATAAGTTTTACATAGACATTTGCACAGGGAATAAATTTTGCACCAAGAGTGATTAT
>JAKCPI010022061.1:0-18235 GCA_023213315.1 Euborellia annulipes | reverse complement strand
TATGGCGGCTACCTGGCTTTTGAGCCTTACGCATAGGCAACCATTTACACAAGTCTGTATATTTAGTTGCATCAAAATGGACAAATCCCCTGCAGTCTTCTCTTAACAAAAAAAATTGTAACAAAAGCCTGGCCAGGACAAGGGACCTGCCCTTTCTTTTGTTCTTAATACAAAAGATAGAAACCCTTTTAAAATAAAATTTTGACGTGACAACGTCTTACAAATCATGTGTCTATAGTGGTTTTAAATTAATTTTTGATTAAATGTAATATTTTATTCTTGTAATTTGTGCAAAATTATCTGGTTTTAAAATTTGAACCAAATTTCTACTGCGATTTTTAATAAAATTATAAGCTATTATAAGTAGGAATTTATTACATTTTGTGAAATGTTAATTTCTATTTGTTTAACATTTTGCACGCATTTTACAAGTAAAATATTTTTTTTAATCTCTTAGAAGAATTGCTTTAATTTTTTCATAAGAGTAGTGCGCTCTTATGTTCAACATTTCAATATAGGCGCTCTTTATTTTATTCAAAGCGTTTCAGACAATTACTGAATATGGTTTATTAAAAATTACCACTCTCTTATCTAAAAGGAATCTTTTTCTATACATATAATGTGAGTGCCCGTCTGTCTGTATTTATCCAATCTTAACCCCCCATTCGCCCACGGGGGCGTGGTGTAGAGGTTAGCGTGCTAACCTCATATACCAAACGTCGCGGGTTCGGACCCCAGGCAGTCCGATGATTTTATTTAAGCCATCTGGATACCAGATGGCTTAAATAAAAATGCCTGGACCCCCTAATATATATAAATTCATAAATAACGGTTATCGTCTAAATGTCTTAAATGGCCTGAGCTGCCGAAAAGACAGTGTCAATGTGTGTGTGAGTGTGAGTGTGAATGAGAAAAAAGTGTGAATGTTTAAAAAAAAAAAAAAAAAAAAAAACCCATTCTCGATCTCTCTAAAGAAAAAAAAAATTATTATAGCTATAACAATTTAATTATTTTTAATTTGAGAGATTTAATTATTTTAATTAATTGACTTTAATTATTCATAAATGAAAGCAAAACTCAATGCTTTCTAATGGGCAAATTCTGCTTATTCCCGAATTTTTTGCGCCTCTGGTAAATATTTTCCGAAGTGATAATTTCCATTTGCAAACTGCCTTTGTATAAAAATGCCTTTTGTTTTCTTATACCCTATTATTCATTCAGTTCTAACAGTTTAAAATAAATATTTTGTTTGTAAAATGAGAGCAAAGTGTCAATTGAACTCAAGTTAAGGCCCCAGGAAAGCTCTTTCAAAGATAAAGTTAGGAGATATTCAAAATACAGACTTGTTCATTTGTAATGAGAGAAAGAGAGAGGAGAGGAAAAAATGAATTTTTTTTTTTTTTTTTTTTTTTTTTTTTTTTTATTTAAGAACAAAATTATATAAATTCTGTCGATTTGGAGTCTATAGTAAGTAATTTAATTAGATTATTGTAATATACACAAGGGCGGATCCAGAGGTGTTTCTCGGGGGGTAATCTGGTGTGACTCGTCGCACAGCACACTATTTTTTTTTAAATTTCGGTAATTAAAAAGCGCATTCAATACTTGTTTGCCAGAATATAAATACACATCAAATTTTTTAAGTATTAATTTTAAAAATTTTACATTAAAAATAAATTTTTTTGCGAAAAAAAGGTATTTTTTTCGAATCTCGGGGGGGGGGGGCGGTAATTACCCCTTTACCCCCCCCCCTTGTATCCGCCCTTGAATATACAGTATAATATTTGATATAATTATAGAACACAAAGTGTGGCCGCCGTCATTATAAAATTATTTTTATTAATTTTATATTTTTCAATTTTGAGTAGAGTTCCCTTCTAATAACAAATTAATTAAACACCTGTATGAAATCTCTGAAAATTCTCGAATCCCAATCTATCTCTCGGACAGGCTCTCCGATCAACCAGATATGAGTGGATAAAATCGGGGAAATTAAACTCTTTGGATTAAATAATTAAAATTTTTTATTTAAATTCTCTTTTAATATTGAAAATATATAAAAATTTTATTTATCTTGATTTTTTATTAAGGTTTCTTCTTTTTATTTTATTAAGGATAAATATTTCTTCACAAAAAAATAGATATTATTAGTTGATCCATTCTCCCTGGTTGTCAATTACTTCTTGAAGCCATTTGTTCATTGAAGCCATTATTTTGCTGCAATAATCGTTCGATCTAAACTTTTCCCAAATTTTTTTTATATGTCCATCCAATTGATCTCTGTTGTTTAGCAGTAGTCCATGGCCCCACTCTCTCACCATCATACCCCATAGATATTCTATTGGGTTTAAATCTGGTGAACGAGGGGGCCATTCAATTAATTGAATGGATGGATGTCTTCTAAAAAATTCCATTGACAACTTACTTTTGTGAACAGGGCAATTGTCCTGTACAAAATATATCAATGGAAGTTCTTCTCCAGGTCCAGAATATATTGTTTTTATAGATGGCAAAAATGCATTCTCCAAAATATCAATATATTGAGCAGAATTGAATTTCCCTTCTATTTCTACGATCTCTCCTGGACCGAACGAAGACATCCATCCCCAATAGGCCAAATTTCTTCTCCCTTGCCTGTTTTTAAAGAGAGAATATTTAGCAAGATTTCTCTTGCCCTTTGGTCGCCACACCTGTAATAAATTTTTACTTACAAGGGGACGGCCAAGTGAGTATATCACGGATTCGTTTGAAAAAAAATTGAGGTTATACTTTGAGCCAAAAAAATGTTCACGTGTTTCGGCGTTTTACTCCATAGAGCTCCGATTGGCCAAAAAAAATAAATAAATACCGAAAAAATTTTCGCGCTTTCAAGTAGTTTCTATTTGAAACACTACGTAATAGTCAGCTGTGGCTAGGCTGGTAGCGTAGCCGACTGATAAGTATTTTGTCCCGGGTTCGAACGACGGAGTATGTAATTTTTTTTTTTTAAATCTTTTTATGTTATTGTAACAAACAATATATTTAAAACTGTTTCATATTATTTTTTTTAGTAATTAAATTTTAAAATTTTGTTAAAATTGTTTTTCGAGTTTATTTATTATCTTAAAATTAAAATTTAATTTAAATACATGAAGAAAATATCATTTATTACAGTATTTAAATATATGAAGAAATAAGGAAGGCATAAAATAATCCATTAATTAAATAAATACATGAAATTAATAAACATTTATTTGCTTATATTTGATAAAAAAAAAAATTATGTACAGTCAAGCGAATATAGATAACTTACTTTTTTAATTTACTTGTACACTTACCCCCACACGAAGTAGGGTGATATATATAAGTCATAAAAACATGCAAAACAAATAAGTAGGCGACAATTAGCGCAGTTTATAAGGATATTTTAAAAAAATTTTAAAATTTAATTACTAAAAAAAAAATAATAAAATATGAAAAAAAATAATATGAAACAGTTTTAAATATATTGTTTGTTACAATAACATAAAAAGATAATAAAAAAAAAAAAAATGCAAACTCCCGTCGTTCGAACCCGGGACCACATACTTACCAGTCGGCGACGCTACTAGCCTAGCCACAGCTGACTGTTACGTAATGTTTCAAATAGAAACTATTTGAAAGCGCGAAAATTTTTTCGGTATTTATTTATTTTTTTTGGCCAATCGGGGCTCTATGGAGTAAAACGCCGAAACACGTGAACATTTTTTTTGGCTCAAAGTATCACCTTAATTTTTTTCAAACGAATCCGTGATATACTCACTTGGCCGTCCCCTTGTTAGTTAACAAATTTATTTAATTTAAAAAAATTGCGCATCAAAAAATATATAGAAAAAAACCAGGGTTAGTTAAAAGATAAGAAGAGACAACATGACATAAATAATTTACCTTTACTGGTCCATTGGTGTCAGATGAAAATATTTTTTCGTCGCTAAATATGACATTT
This sequence comes from Euborellia annulipes, assembly GCA_023213315.1. Classification (NCBI taxonomy): domain Eukaryota; kingdom Metazoa; phylum Arthropoda; class Insecta; order Dermaptera; family Anisolabididae; genus Euborellia; species Euborellia annulipes. The sequence continues at coordinate 14,271 of JAKCPI010022061.1, read as the reverse complement.
TCCCAATTGAAATTCAAATATTTTTGAGCGAACTCAACCCGCTTCCTCTTGTGCTCTTCTGTGAGAAATTCCCTCTTCATTGGGTTCCGGCAAAAAAGATTATTTTCATTTATTCTATTTAAAATAGTGTGTCGAGAACATCTTAAATTAAGTCTGCTAATAACTTGAGGACATGTGATGCCCAAAGGGTTTTTGTTGTATAATAATTTCCCCCCTCTACAGCTGGTTAAGGCCCTCGATTTGCTCAATCATGTGCAAGGGCGTATACAGTATATTCTGGTAAACAAGTACATAATGCACCAAAATATTAAGAAAAAATTGTGTGCTGTGCGACCAGTCACACCTGGGAGGGGGGGGGGGGGGGGGAGAAGGCCGAGAAACTCCTCTGGATCCGCTCTTGATCATGTGACGCAATTTCAGGAATAAATATCTGGCGTAATAAGAAATATAAAACCCCCGTTGTTATTTTGCAGACGAATTAATTTCTTTATTAAGTTATTAGTTATTAAAAAAATGATTTGGCTTGTCTGAATTCCTTTATTTTCACTAGCCACAAAGCCCGCCTTCGGTGGGCCCCCTGAACCCCCTTGCTCGCCTTTGGCTCTTGAGTTCAAGCGAGGATTTTTTTTCGGGAGGGGGGGGGGGGGGCTGAAAAATTTCTCTGCGGAAATTTTTTTTTAAGAAACTAAATTTTTTTTCACACGAAATTTTTTGCGGAAGATTTTTTTCTTTTGCGGAACTAAAGTATTTCCATCCTGCGGAAAAATTTGTTGCGCTGATGTCTGTATATCCCTATATATGTATATGTGTTTGGGAAATTTCTGGGGGGGGGCCCTCGCCCCCCCCTTATATACGCCCCTGAGTTTTATATAAAAATCGAGGATAAAACTATGGCCGTATAAAAAAAACTCGGATGCGCATGCGCTTCTACGAGAAAGGAAATTCAAATAATATTCATTTATTTTTAATCAGGGGCGGATACACGGGGGAGGGGGGTAAAGGGGTAATTACCCCCCCCCCGAGATTTGAAAAAAATGCTTTTTTTCAAAAAAAATGTATTTTTAATGTAAAATTTTAAAAATTAATATTTAAAAATTTGATTTGTATTTATATTCTGGCATAACAAGTACAGAATGCGCCTTTAAATTACCGAAATTAAGAAAAAATAGTGTGCTGTGCGACCAGTCACACCAGATTACCCCCCCCCCGAGAAACACCTCTGGATCCGCCCTTGCTTTTAACCTGTTTTTTCGCCCTCGGGGTTTGGTGTAGGGGTTAGCGTGCCTAACCTCGTATACCAAAAGTCGCGGGTTCGGACCCCAAACAGTCCGATGATTTTATTTAAGCCATTTGGATACCAAATGGTTTAAATAAGAATGCCTGGACCCCCAATATGTATATTTAATCTTCTATAACGGATATCGTAAAAGTCTTAAATGGCCTAAGTTGCCGAAAAGACTGTGTGTATGTGTGTGTGAATGAGAAAAAAAGTGTGAATGTTTAAAAAAAAAACCTGGTCGGGTTAAGTCGCGTGGGGTGCTGAGATTTACTCGACGTTTCGGCTCTCCTTTTGGAGCCATTTTCAAGAGAGAAGGAAGTTAGGAGGTAATGGTGGAGGGGGTTGACCAGGAAGACTGCGACCCCGTAAACAACCCCCTCCACCATTACCTCCTAACTTCCTTCTCTCTTGAAAATGGCTCCAAAAGGAGAGCCGAAACGTCGAGTAAATCTCAGCACCCCACGCGACTTAACCCGAGAAAACTTATCTTTGCATATATATATATATTTGCTCATACTCAGATTTTCTTTATCTACATTAGATAAGAAATTTCGATTAATCTAAAAAAATTGATAATAGATTATTATATTAAAAAATTTAATTTTTATACTTTTAGTATAAATATTATCCATTCAAATACTAAAAGCAATTTTGTTTAACATCCTCTTGATTCCGAAGGTTAAATGACAAAATGGGTTTAAAGAAATTTCAAATCTTTTTTGATAATCCCCATAGAATTTATTTTACTGGCCAAACCGTCTCTGGGAAATTAATCATTGAAGTTGACACGCCAAAGAAATTTCGAGGTATTTATTTATTTATTTGTGCATTCTGTTTTTGACAGCTTGTCATTTCATCATATTGTGTTAATAAATAAATATTTCTATTTTTTTTTTTTTTAGCGATTAAAGTGCAATTTAAAGGCGAAGCTCAGGTCGAATGGAAAGAAACAAAAACGATTAGAAATTATAAAGGAGAAACCGAATATGAGACGATCATTTATCAAGGAAAAGAACAATACTTTCAATATAAATACGATTTGGTTCGGAGCCCAGGTAAATATTTTAGGATATCTATATATTTGAATAAGATTATTGAATTCAAAATACCTCGATTCGGACTTAACGAATCGAATCCAGTGTGTGTTAGGGCGCCACGTGTTAGGGTGCGATCCTATAATACGGTAAGTAAATTTTTATTAAAATTGGGAAGTTTTTCAGGGAGAATTCACCCTCCTTTCCCTTTATTAGCCTAAAAAGAGGTGTCGGTAAGCCAATTTGATCGAGATATATGCCAAAATAAGAAAAATTTTGAAGAAATATGAGGACCACATTAACCATTAAAAATATATATTTTTACTTACTTTTTTGGGTTTTTTTTTCTTTTTCCGTTGTATTTTAGATGACAAAAACCTTGCGCCTGACGTATTCTGATTGATATAAGTAAAGAAATTAATTAATTAAATAGAGTTGAAAATATAAAAAATAATTTTATCTAAAAGTGTTTATTTTTTTTTTTTTTTAATAAACAATGATAAAGGAGCTAACTTCAGATGATAATTGAAAAAAAAAAAAAAACAAAGAATAATAATTTTTTACTATAAAAAATGAGAACCTCCGATGGAGACCCATGGACCCAGGGGCTACCTGGAAGTTGTTGAATATTTTTTTTTTAATCTAAAACAGAACCAAGGGCGGATCGAGAGGTGTTTCTCGGGGGGGGGGGGGGTAATCTGGTGTGACTCGTCGCACAGCACACTATTTTTTCTTAATTTCGGTAATTTAAAGGCGCATTCTGTACTTGTTTGCCAGAATATAAATACACATAAAATTTTTAAGTATTAATTTTTAAAATTTTACGTGAAAAATAAATTTTTTTGCAAAAAAAAGGTATTTTTTTCAAATCTCGGGGGGGGGGGGGTAATTACCCCCTTTACCCCCCTCCCTTGTATCCGCCCTTGAACAGAACCGACCTTAATTAACCGAAGGTCTCGAACCGCCTCTGTCTCTCGGACAAGGGATCCCTGTAACTTCTTTAAAATATTCTGGATGGATATTTTTTATTTAAAACAGAACCTACTATATTTACCAAAAGACACGGGCCTCCATCGGTGGCCCGCGGACCCAAAGATGTTTTTAATAAGTGCTTTTTTACTAAAAAAAAAAAGTCAGTGAATACTTTAACTTTTAATACAACATGAAGTTAGCTCCTTTATCGTTCAATATTTTTAAAAATAAACAATTTTCGATAAAATTATTTTTTATATTTTCAACTCTATTTAAGCCCTCGGGGCTTGGCGTAGAGGTTAGCGTGCTAACCTCGTATACCAAACGTCGCGGGTTCGGACCCCAGGCAGTCCGATGATTTTATTTAAGCCATCTGGATACCAGATGGCTTAAATAAAATGCCTGGACCCTAATATAGATAAATTCATAAATAACGGTTATCGTCAGTCTTATATGGCCTCAGTTGCCGAAAAGACTGTGTGAATGTGTGTGTAAATGTGAGTGTGAATGAGAAAAAAATGAATGTTAAAAAAAAAAAAAAAAAAAAAAAAAAAAACTCTATTTAATTAATTTCTTTACTTATCACAATCAGAATAGGTCAGGCGCAAGGTTTTTGTCATCTAAATTACAATGGAGAAAGAAAAAACCATTATTAAGATTATTATATATTATATTAAATATTTTAAATATAATAGATATTAAATACAAACAAGGGCGGTCCCAGAGGGGGGGGTCAAGGGGTCGTGACCCCCCCCCCCAAATCTTTCTTTTTTTTTAACACACACTTTTTTTCCCACTCACTCTCCCATTCACACAATCTTTTCGGCAACTTAGGCCATTTAAGACTTAAACGATACTCATATTTGATTAATATATATTTATTGGAGTCCAGGCGCATTTATTTATACTATAAAAAAAAAAAAAAAACAGTGACCCCCCCCCCCCAAAAATGTAAGGCTAGGACCGCCTTTGAATACAAATAGATTTAAAAGTTGATTGAATTGAAGTGGCAGAAAAACGTCAAACAAATAATAAGTAAATGTATTTATTTTAAATTAAAAAAAAAAAAAAATACTGTAGATTAACTTACAATTTGTTTGTTTTTGTGCCACTTAATTCAATAGTTTGTCTAGAATATTATTTAAATTTTTCTCTTTTTTTCCCCAATGAGGGCCTAGAAATACTTCACTTATTAAAATGTCTATATCCATCTCCGATCAGAGCGTCGATAAGAGCAAAGAAAATGAATCGGGATCAAAGAAGGATTCTCAGCGGAGCTCCAATATAAACAGCTCTATTCAAAAGCATGTTTCTATTTTCTAATCGACGCTCTTATCGCTTATAGCAACCTTGGACCAGAACCATCGAATCGAATTTAAGGAGCGATATGTTTTATATCTTTGTAGATTCCGAATCCGAATTAGTGATTCAGCGAGGCCAGCACGTCTACCCATTCACAACACTTCTACCTCCAACTCTTCCCTCGTCTTTTGAAGGCGAATTCGGGTTTATCCGCTACACTGTTAAAGGCATAATAGATAGACCCTGGCGATTTAATCAAGATGTGAAGGCCGCATTTACTGTCATTGCGCCGCTTGACTTGAATCGGGAACCTGTTAATATCAGGGTGAGAAATTAAATAATAAAACATTTAAATTTCGAATTCTATTTTATCCTTTCTGTTTAGGAACCTGTTACAATAGAAGATGAAAAAACGTTCTGCTGTCTTTGCTGCGCCTCTGGTCCATTCACTCTGACGGCTACCATTCCAATGGGAGGCTTCGTCCCCGGGCAGTCCGTGACCGCTAATGTCCAGGCTGATAATGCAAGCAATGTTCGCATTGATGGGATTGTTTTTAAATTATACAAAATGATTACGTTCAAAATTTCAACTCCACCTGCGGCGAAACAAGTGAAAGTTGATATATGCCAAGTTTCAATGCCTTCGGTGAATAAAAATTCGAAAAATTCTTTCCAAGAGACGCTGGTAATTCCCGCACTCCCGCCATCGAATCTTCTCGGCTGTTCGATCATTGATATTTCATATTACCTTAAGGTAAATTGCATTTCATCTAACGCATCTCTCATCTTTCATTATTTTTTACCGGAGGACCTCCGAGATTCTGAAGAGGGTTCAGGAGCGACGTCTAAACGTACTTAAAAAAATCTGGTGTGACTGGCGCACAGCACACAACTTTCTCTTACCTTCGGTAATCGAAAGATGTGTACTGTGCTTGTCACACCAGATTTTTTGTGTCGACATATATTTAGTTTCCGACAGTACGGAACATTTGAATTCAGATGTAAAATTTTTAAGTATAGGAAAATATTTATATTTTGTTACCATGGCAACCATTTCTACTATCTTTCCTATGAAATACAAGAGTAAAGTGGTCTTCAGAAGATTTCAATCGCAAAATGAGAATATACATTTTAAAGAGCATCTGAAAAATAATTGATTTTTGAATTTTAAAAAAAATCGTTGGAGCAAATTTTGAGAAAATCGAAAAAAACTGAAAAAGTACATCAGTAAAGTACTAGTAATCTTTGGCCGATTTTGATTAAAAGCTTATTTTTCCGGTCCCGGGGGTGTTTAAGTTAAATATAAAATTTCAACCTCGTAGCTCAATTCCTTCATGCTTAAAATTGAACACACACCCACCCACACACCCACACACCCACAGACAGACCATGTCGCGAAAACCACTTTTTTGGATTCAGGGGACCTCAAAACATGAAGATCCATCAAAATCTCGACATCGAATTTTTGACATGAATCCAATACTTTCTCTCTATATATATATTACATATATACATAGGTAAGAGAAAGTAAAAAAAAAACTAGACTATTATAAGGAATTTTTCAATGCGGTTTTTTTAAATGAATTAAATTCATAAGAGATTATTGGGACATCGAGTTATAATTTTTTTAATGACGTATTAAAAAATTATCGTAATTAATTTTTTTGTTATCAAGCAAATACAAAAAATCTGGTGTGACTGGCGCACAGCACACAACTTTCTCTTACCCTTCGGTAAGAGAAAGTTGCGCACTGTGCTGGTCACACCAGATTTTTTGTGTCGAGATATATTTAGTTTCCGATAGCACCTTAGTTTCAAACTTGCATTTTAAATGTTGACTGCTTCAAATAAACTATGGTTATTTTTCAAAATTTTAATCTCATATTTGGACATTTTATACACAATATAGAATCGTAAATAAATACAAAATTTCATAAGAATTGGAAAAAAAAATTTTAAATGCGTAAAAAGTTCTAAAGGGGACCCCCCTTTTGAATCGAAATTAACATACAAATCCCTATAGGAAATTAACATTATTTCTATGCGAAGATAAAGTGGAAAGGGAATTTAAAAAGAGTAGAGAGAGACGATAATGTTTGCAAGTGAGAGAGAGACATATATATATATGTTTTCTTTGAAACAATTAAAACAGAAATAAAAAAAAATAAATGGGAATTTAAATAATAATTGATTTTTTTTTAATCTAATAAAAAGAAAAAGATTTAAATTCCGTTACCATGGCAACCATTTCTATCTTTCCTATGAAGAACAAGAGTAAAGTGGTCTTCAGAAGATTTCAACGGCAAAATGAGAATATACATTTTAAAGAGCATCTAAAAAATAATTGATTTTTGAATTTTAAAAAAATCCTTGGAGGGAATTTTGAGAAAATCGAAAAAAACTGAAAAAGTACATCAGTAAAGTACTAGTACTTTTTGGCCGATTTTGTTCAAAAGCTTATTTTGAGCGTGTGGGAAGGTACCTAAGTTAAATATAAAATTTCAATCCGGTAGCTCAATTCCTTCATGCTAAAAATCTGTCCACACATACAGACACACGCACGCACGCACACACACGCACGCACGCACACACACACACACACACACACACACACATACATACACACAGACCAATTTGCGGGACCCACTTTTTTGGACTCAGGGGACCTCAAAACATGTATATCCATCAAAATCTCGACATCGAATTTTTGACATGATCGCAATACTTTCTCTCCTATATATTTCATATATAGGCTAAGAGAAAGTAAAAACAATCTGTCCCAATAATCTTTAATTTTTTTTTAAATTTAAAAATGAATTTTTTGTTATTATTAATCACATATTAATTAAGAAATTTTTAAAATAAGCTTAGATGAATTATTTAAAAATCAACTGTCAAATTAGTTCAGCATTCTTATAATAGATGGCAGGCTAGTCTAACAGCCGATATAGTATCAGCATATATTTATATATTTGTATGCTTTTATTAAAGATACATAATATATAATAACATTTATAAAGTATTTATTGTTAAAAGATCAATGAAAATCAATCAAATGCATTAAATATTATTAGCTACCATTCTGACATCTCTTGGCAAATTGCTTGATTTTTGGGCAAGCTTTTTATGACACACAACGCCATCTTATCGGGAAAAACATGCGTAACCACTTCGGTCCTATTCCGCCTTAAATCTTGATGGCTGTTCTTCTCTTCCCGGCACCTCCGCTTTTTTTTAAATTCTCATTTTTTTTGTTCCAGGTCAAAGCCGTGCCGTCAGGTGCGCATCATGATATCTCTCTGGTTTTTCCTATAAAAATCGGCACGATACCTTTACCAGGATCTTTCCCTAGACGAGATATGAATTTGCCATCCGCTTCAGCTCCTCCACCCGAACTGCAGATGCCTCCATCAGCAACTGGCTGGGGATTTCCTGATGATCAATGCCCTCCCTATGGCAAGTTTTTTTTTTTTTTTTATTAAGCAAATAGAATATAATTTTTAATTCAAATTTGTTCATTTCAGCGCCTCCGCCGAGTTACGCAGAATCCGTTTTTGGTCTAACGAATATCAAGGATGCCGGCGATTCTGATCACACTCTTGGCGATATGCATTTTGCGCCTAAATATCCCTTCTATAATTTTTATCCCAATATAAATTGATTTATATTGAAGTAGAGAGAGGAGTTCAAAGAAAAAAAGTAAATATATAAGTATAGGCCAGATATAGGCTAATACTATATCGTCTGTTAGACTAGCCTGCCATCTATTGCAAGAATGCTGAACTAATTTGACATTTGATTATTAAATAAATCATCTAAGCTTATTTTAAAAATTTCTTAATTAATATGTGATTAATAATAACAATAAATTCATATTTAAATTTTAAAAAAATTAAAGATTATTGGGACAGATTGTTCTTTTGTATTTGCTTGATAACAAAAAAATTAATTAAGATAATTTTTTAATAAGTCATTAAAATAATTATAGCTCGATGTCCCAATAATCTCTTATGAATTTAATTCATTTAAAAAAAAAACCGCATTGAAAAATTCCTTATAATAGTCTAGTTTTTTTTTAAAGTACGTTTAGACGTCGCTCCTGAACTCCCTTAAGTTGTTTACTAATATTTACCTCTTCTAAGCAGAGCAATTTAAAAAAAAATTGAGCCTTAGCCCAAATGAAATACTTGCCGAAAAATACTTGTTTTAACAGGAACAGGTAGATGTAGGCAGCCAGCTAAGAATAAAAACTTTTTTTAAATATCGTCAACGTTTCGGGAACGCATCGTTCCCATCTTCAGGACGATAAATCGTTAATGTTGTTTAGATTGATACATGTAGGTCATACAAAATCTACATATATAATTCGCTAATGTCTGTCTGTCTGTCACGCTCTATTTGGGCAACTTTCCGTTGGAATTTTGAAATGAAATTTTATATGCATAAAGAGGACTTTCTCGGGATTACAGAAAAATTATTTTCATCCTCAAATTCCTATAACTTTTAGAGTTATTAATTCTTAAAGTTACGATTTCTCCCATAGGAAATGTATAGAGAAATATTTATGTATTCTTTTCATTTGTGTATTCCATGAATGTTCAAGCAGGCACTGGATTGGAATTTAAATAAAGTTTTTATTCTTTGCTGGCTGCCTACATCTACCTGTTTCTGTTAATTATCAGAAAAGATTAATAATTTCTTTTTGCAAATCACTTTTGGGATTTGAGATTAATTTGAAGTTCGAAAACTCTCCTAAAATCTCGTTGTCGAGTGTTTGCTTTTTTCGGTGTTTTCATTTCACACTTTTCTACAAAATTGGAATTTCTGTTCAAACATCCATGCAGTTTTCTTGCAGAGTGCATTCATATAGATTGTTAATAATTTGGAAATATACTCTATACATATATATATTAAAATTAAAATAAAATATTTATTTATAATCAGCGTTGGGCGAATTGTCTACTTTACTTTGTCTACGCAATTGTCTACGTGTAGACAATGTATGTAGACAAATGAACAATATCCATGTAGACAAAGTAGACAAAGTAGACAATGTAGACAATGTAGACAATTCTAAAAATTTAAAAATTTGGCGGGACTAACAACACCTTAATTTTTTATCTATCGTCATAAATATAATTTTTTGATACTAATATACACGAAATCAATAGGTAAAGAGTGATTTTACAATTTTTCTATTCCACTTTAAGAGAGAATATTGAAGGAACGAACACTAAATAAATTAATTAAAACAATTATTAATTTATTTGTATATATATTCAATTACAATTTATTTAGTGTTCGTTACTCCAATATTCTCGCTTAAAGTGGAATATCAAATATAGCGAGATATTGGGTAAAAAAGAAACATCTGCCAGCGTTGATAATGGCGGTATTCTTAATTTTAAGTCACTTTTATTTGAATTAGATACTAGAAGCTGTATTATGCAGGGTTTTTTTGCAAAAAAGACACACTGCAACATATTTTTACTTTTTCATTTTGTTTCCCTAATTCAAATTTTAATTCATTAAAATGTCTGTTTATTGGTCTTCCGTGTTTAGACATTTTTATGTATATGAATTTCTAGGCTGTTTCTAGAAATGACAGATCACTGATCTGAGATGAGAGCCAATGAAAACAAGCGCTGAGCCATTTGTCTACATTGTCTACGTCTTTGTCTACATTGTCTACATTGTCTACGTCTTTGTCTACATTGTCTACATTGTCTACGTCTTTGTCTACATTGTCTACATTGTCTACGCATTTGTCTACGTCATGACGTAGACAAATCAAAATATGCTTAATTCGCCCAACACTGTTTATAATCAAATATTTTAAGAGATATTACTTAAATATTTTTTACTTTTTTGAAATAATAATAAATAAATTGTTTTGTTTTTTAAGGATTGGAAGTGAGCAAGTGCAGGTGCAGCAAATAAAGTGAGCCAAATACCGAAAAGGCATCCAAAGGCTCTCTTAATTTGCTGCACCTGCACTTGCTCTCTTCCAAGCCATAACATCAACAGCAACTTCTCTTTAGTTTATTTTATTTTGTTTTTTAATAGTGGATTTCTATTACATTTAATAAAAAACATATTTACCAACATACATGGGATATTTGCTATTTGCAGACACTTGCTCTTGTTTTATTAACGTTTCTTGATTTTCTATTAATTCCATTTTTTTTTTTTTTTAATAAAAATCTGTTCCCTGTTCTAAATCCAAATCTAAAAAAATGAATTTATAAATTTATTCTGAGTTTTCTAGTAAAATACTAAAATTGAGCTCATGTCTTGAATAAAAGCTTTTATAATACCTGAAATTAATATTTATTGAATTTTTTATAACATTTTCTTTAAGTTAATCTTGACAGTTGTCATATATGACAGTTGTATTCGTAGAACGCACACAATCAAAGCATGGATTAACAAGATAGGACATTATTCGTTAATAGTTCGGTTACTGTCATTTCAAAAGATTAAAGGCTTAACAAATTATTTATATAAAACAGAACGAACATTTAATTTAGCTGTAACCAATTTTAGAATAAAAGTATAATAAAAAATGAAGATATATTAATAATAATGTTAATATATATATTGTTCGACGGTAGAGCCATCTCTGTAGGCTGGAAGGAAAGCTATAAAGTGTTATGTAACAATTTCAAGTTATGTTCAATGTATTTTATAAAATTTCTTAATTATTAGATATCATTGATTTTAATTATTAAAATCAATGTTATTTAAAATATTAAAAAATTTTATTGAATAATATATATTTATATATATGTCATATTGATATATATATATATATGCCCATTTAGACATTTTTTTATCTACATTAGATAGGGAATTTTGATTAATCTTAAAAAATTTATAATTAAAATAGATTATTATATTAAAAAATTCAATTTTTTTTAAATTTTGATACAAATATTATTCATTCAAATACTAAAATCAATTAGAAGAGGAAATAAAAAGCAATTTCGTTTAACTTCCTCTTGATTCCGAATTAAATACCTCTCAAGGTTAAATGACAATATGGGTTTAAAGAAATTTCAAATCGTTTTTGATAATCCTCACAAAACTTATTATGCTGGCCAAAACGTCTCTGGGAAATTAATCATTGAAGTTGACGCTCCAAAGAAATTTCGAGGTATTTATTTATTTATTTGTGCATTCTGTTTTTGACAGCTTGTCATTTCACCATATTGTGTTAATAAAAAAAATTATTTCTATTTTTTTAGCGATTAGCATTCACTTCAAAGGCGAATCTGAGGTCAAATGGACAGAAAGAAAATCGAGACGAAACAGCCAAGGAAAGACCGAACATTATACTGTCACTTACAAGGGACACGAACAATACTTTCACAATGAGTACGATTTGGTTCGGAGCCCAAGTAAACAAAAACAAATTTTAATGTTCATTCATTGTTTATAATTTAATAGATAAAAGTTATAATGAAAGGATAATGCAGCCTCTAATTGACATCTATCCTAAAAAGCTAGAAAAATTTGTTACAAAGTATTATTATTATTATAACCATTTTTTGTATAATAGATGTTATTTTTGACTTATTCAATGTTAAGAAATTGTTTTTATTTTGATAAAAATTTTATATAAGCAAAATTGCTGCGCTAACAAAGAATCACTATTTAAAGGTCCAATAATAAACAAATTCAGTCTGTTTAGCTTAATGCTCTGTTACCTTTCTTTTCTGCAATTAGTCTCTTTGTTGTATTTTCTATCTCGTGACTTCATCTTCCTTTCATCTATCTGAAAAAGTCATTCAGCTTAATTGCATGCCACAAACCCTCTGTGGATATATTCATATATATATATATATCTATTAAGAGATATTTTTTGTAGGTTCTGAATTAGTGATTCAGCGAGGCCAGCACGTCTACCCATTCACAACACTTCTACCTCCAACTCTTCCCTCGTCTTTTGAAGGCCAATACGGGTATATCCGCTACACTGTTAAAGGCATAATAGATAGACCCTGGCGATTTAATCAAGATGTGAAGGCTGCATTTACTGTCATTGCGCCGCTTGACTTGAATAAGGAACCTGTTAATATTAGGGTGAGAAATTTGGATGAGATTCAATTATTATTGATATTAATTTCATTTTCTACTCTGTTTAGGAGCCTGTTACCAGAGAAGATGAAAAAACGTTCTGCTGTCTTTGCTGCGCTTCTGGTCCATTCACCCTGACGGCTACCATTCCAATGGGAGGCTTTGTTCCCGGACAGTCCGTTACCGCTAATGTTCAGGCAGATAATTCCAGCAATGTTACCATTGATGAGATTATTTTTAAATTATACAAAACGGTTACGTTCAGAACTACCAGTCCACCTTCGTCTAGGCAAGAGAAAGTTGAAATATGCAAAGTTGAAATGCCATCGGTGAATAAAAATTCGAAAAATTCCTTCCAAGAGACGCTGGTAATTCCCGCACTCCCGCCATCGAATCTCCTCGGCTGTTCGATCATTGATCTTTCATATTACCTAAAGGTAAATTGCATTTCATCTCTCGCGCCTCTTCTCATTAATTGAAATGCTCATTATTTTGTTCCAGGTCAAAGCCGTGCCGTCAGGGGCGCATTGTGATGTCCCTCTTGTTTTTCCTGTAAAAATCGGCACGATCCCCTTAGCAGGATCTTTTCCAAATGCTGCTCCAAATTATCCAAGAGAAAATATAAACATGCCATCCCCTTCAGCCCCTCCACCCGAACAGCAGACGCCTCCATCAGCTCCTGGCTATGGTTGGGGATTCCATGATGATCAATGCCCTCCCTATGGCAAGTTTTTAATTTTTTTTTTTTAAATAAGCAAAAAGAAAATAATTTTGAATTCAAATTTGTTCATTTCAGCGCCTCCGCCGAGTTACGAAGAATCCGTTTTTGGTGTCACGAATATCAAGGATGCCGGCGATTCTGATCACACTCTTGGCGATATGAATTTCGCGCCTAAATATCCCTTCTATAATTTTAATCCCAATATAAATTGATTTATGAAAAATGAACGCACGGCCTTGAAGTACGTAGATTAATGAGGTCAAAGGAAAAAAAAAAGACAAAATATTTTTCAGCCCACTTTACTTATATTGATTGCTTCTGACGACTATAAGCCACCACCCATTTTCAGAACACACATACTGACTCCCAAGCGAACGCTGTCTGGTGAATGGAATGCGGGAGTTCAGAACCTGCCTGTGTTCTGTCAATGGGTGACGTCTACAGACGCATTCAATGTACCTGTAATAAGCAAACATTTCCAATAAATGTTCATATAGTAGAATCTTGCCAATCCGGCGTGTTGAAAACCAACTTTTTAAATTTTTTCCATAATAATTTTACGTTTATCGCCCTTTAATAGTGTTACTTGCATGGGCGTAGCCAGGGGGGGAGGCAGGGGGGTCTTTGCCCCCTGGCTTGTCCTAAAAATAAAAAATAAAAAAAAATATATATATATTTTTCATTGGGAATTTTTTTAACGCCCCAATCCACTACATTAATTTAATTTTTTATTTATTTAAATAAATAATTAATAATCTATGTATGCATTAATTGCAAACCCCCTCTTGCCCTAACGAGGGGTTGCCCCCCTCCCCCCTAACAAGATGTCTGGCTACTTCCATGGTTACTTGAGAAAGAATTCTCGAGAACAAACACTAATCCGG
>JAKCPI010022060.1:0-10409 GCA_023213315.1 Euborellia annulipes | reverse complement strand
ATACAGAAAGTGTGAAATCGAGTCAAATTTGATGAAAATACATGTTTTGAGGGACACTGATTCTAAAAGAAAGAAGGCTCCGCAAAATGAACTGTCTGAATGGACAAAAAATTTCCAAAAAGAGCTAAAACTTTAAAATTTGATTAAAATTAACCGTTAGATGAAAGATGATTTAATGAGGTAAATTAAAACAAAGCCTTGTTTCAATAAAGCTGGTAATACTGTATTTATTAGTATAAACACTATATACGCAATTAGCCACACAGTGTATCATTTTCTGAAGTAATACAAATCAAAGGAAGATGAATGTAAAATTAATTCAGTATTTCTATAACTTTTGAAAATGACACAATGAGTATTGAAATGCGTATAATATGTGGTATATATGTATAGATATAAAGTACCAATAAAGGGAAAAAGATAGGGGAATATGGGGGGTCCCTCTCCTAAGGGGCAAAAGCCCGGGGGCCCCCCTATTGTCTAAAAATTTTTTCTTTATATGGTATATAGTATATGAATTAAGAGTGTATCTCTAATATTTCAATACATTTTTCTATCTTCTCCTATAATTTACTTTTATTCTATTAAGATTTTGTAATAGAACTCAGAGTTAGTTTTACTTCCCTCTTTATAGTTTGGAGGAAAAGTGGTGTAGGTTTTCCGTGAAACATATTTACCAGGCTATAAGTAAAAATTATTTAGTATATGTGAGGTTTCACTAAGTTGTAAATGAAAGAAATATTGAATTTCTAACTCGTTATATTTCGGGCTATTAACCCATCTTCAGGAGTAATACATGTGATTGAGTGAATAAAAGAGAGTAGATGCAGCCAGGCTTAGGTAGGAGGGGCTTAGATAGGAGTGGGGAGAAGGGAGTTGGGGACATTTGTGAGTGTTTGCTTGAGACTAGGAATATATCGAGTTAGAAATTCAATATTTCTTTCATTTACAACTTACTAGTGAAACCTCACATATTCTAAATAATTTTTGCATCCTCTTATTTATAGCCTATATAACAGATAGAGTATATGGGGTGAAATTATTGTGATGTAGGAAAAAATTCATTTTTACT
This sequence comes from Euborellia annulipes, assembly GCA_023213315.1. Classification (NCBI taxonomy): domain Eukaryota; kingdom Metazoa; phylum Arthropoda; class Insecta; order Dermaptera; family Anisolabididae; genus Euborellia; species Euborellia annulipes. The sequence continues at coordinate 9,337 of JAKCPI010022060.1, read as the reverse complement.
ACCTCTTACCTATACAGGGTGAGTCATGAAGTTTTCCCCACAGTTTAGGGAGGTGATTCCTGACATGATTTTGAACAAAAAATGTAAATAAACCTAATGGGATGAAATTCATAATTAAAGAGTTATGGCAATTTGAAACGAGTGGTACGTTTCCATAACAATCACATCTTGGGTTGGATGAAAGACATCGTGTATCAAGTTAAGATGCAAACACGAGAAGATTGATTCAACGCATTCTCGATGCCGTGACATCATGTGAAATTACGAAATGTGACTCGCGTGGTTTAGTCCCGAGCGAATCAAATGCAGGGAGAAATTTTTGAACACATGCTTTAAATCCACTCTTAATGCAAGAGAATGTTACAAAATTAAACATTGTTTGTTTTCGATGTATGATTTTCATTTTTGTTTGTGAAATCCTGAAATTAAAAAAAAAAAAATGCTTTTTTTCAAATTGCCATAACTCTTTAATTATGAATTTCATTTCATTAGTTTATTTACGTTTTTTATCCAAAATCATGTCTGGAATTACCTCCATAAACCGGGGGAAAAACCTCATGACCCATCCTGTATATTCTCAAAATTCGCTTCAACGATTTTGATTAAAATTCATAAATCAATTATTTTTTACATGCTCTTTAAAATGTATATTCTCATTTTGCCCTTGAAATCTTTGACGCATTCTTGTACTTTATAGGAAAGATAGGAGAAATGGTTGCCATAATAACAAAATATAAATATTTTCCCATGTTTATAAATTTACATCTTGAATTTTAATGTATTGGTGGAAACTAAATATATCTCGACACAAAAAATCAGGTGCGACAAGCCCAGAACACAACTTTCTCTCACTAGGTAAGAGGAAGTTGTGTGGTCTGCGACCAGTCACACCAGATTTTTTCAAAATTAATTATAATCTAAATATAATGAATAAATGCTTAAACAGGAAACGGTATTGATATGACTCCTGGGTTATGAAAGAAGACTATTGTCATTACTTCAGAGACAAGGGCTTTACAATCAATATTTTAACACAAATTATAGCATATCAAATGGATCAAATGGGTTTAAATTATCAAGAGAAACCTCAGGAGACATGAGAAAGATGAAGATAGAGAAGATGAATGGGTTCAATTTAGGGACAATGGACGAGAAATTTCTGTGGACTAAATTATGCATGTCAAGTAACGTTTCGGTTAGATTCAGGGAAGCTGATGTTAAATGCAAAAATGAAACCGACAAAACCAAGGGGAAGGAAACTTAACACCAGATTCAACCTCAGCGGCTCTGCGAGTTGATATAAAATATGTTAACGAGGTGAATAGCTGAATCAATAAGTAGTAGAATAAAAACGAGAAAGTAAAAAGGCCAAGGAGCTAAGTATATTTCTTTATTATCGAACCCACAGCGACGTTTCGGTCGACTACGAGACCATCTTCATGGCTACGGTTCAGTCAACAGAAAAACCCTCTTACGTTCTCTGACAAACATTTCATAAAATTCATTACGATCTATCAGATATAATGCATTCAGCGACAAAGTCAATATTGACGAACCCTAGCCATGAAAATGGTCGCGCCGAAAGGTCGTTGTGGATTCGATAATAAAGAAATAAACATAGCTGCTTGATCTTTTATTTATTCTACTACAAAATGTCAAATAGTTGAAAATCAACTGTCATTGTCAGCTTTATGAAATAGGGCCCAGGTGATGTTTCAAGTTTTTAATAATGAAATCATACACTTTATACGTATTTCGATATTAATGTTATCTTCAGAAGAACCACAACTCAAGTTTGAGACATAGGCGAACCCCCTCCCCCCTGAGACATGAATGAAGACTAGATATTTTAGAATATAAGAGACTTTTAGCAGCAAATACTTTACTTTCTCAAGCTTTCCCTATATCCAGAGAGCAATTGAAACAATCTTTTAAAAATTTCTGTGTATGCGTATGAGTTGAGATTCCACTTCTGAACAGGAAAGTCAAAATACGTTTAAAGTGTTTTATTTCACCAATAAAAACTTGAAACATAACACCTAGTGACTTAAATATCACTTTATATTAGTCTAATTATTAATAACATTATTAAAAAAAATTAATGTTGGGTAGCGAGGATGCAGCCAAAGAGGTTTGTGACCAAATACTTATTACTTCGAAACTCTCTGAGCCATTGCCCTCAAAGTAGAAATTTAAAAAAAAAAAACGACTTGGCCAATGACACATGTTCATATGAATATGAACATGGAATATTCCTGAACGACTGAAGATGGCAAAATAAAATTTTCGCCGAAACGTCTTGATTGGAATTGGTGTTTTTCTTTGGTCCAAAACCTCTTTTGCTGCATCCTCGCTAGCCAACATTGCAATATCTACAGCCACTAACTCAACCATTAAAAAAATTATATTCAAAAGCTTCTAAATCTTTTCCTTCGTTGCAATTCTTCCATTTTAATCAGTTTAATAAGGATTAGCGGATGGCAGCCAGGAAAAATAAAATCAAATAAAAATAAAATCAATTTCTATTTGATTGTCGACGTTTCGGACGCTAGTCACGTCCTTCCTCAGGGCAATCAATCGTCAACAAATTACAATTTTTGTTAAAAATACGTCCATCTGTATTTGTTTGGCGATTGATTGTCTTGAGGAAGGACGCGACTAGCGTCCGAAACGTCGACAATCAAATAGAAATTGATTTTATTTTTATTTGATTTTATTTTTCCTGGCTGCCATCCTTATTAAGTTGAACCGCCATATTCTTCAATAATCAGTTTATTTTAGTACGCTACAATTAAGTCCCTATCAGATGCCCACGGGGCGTGGTGTAGAGGTTAGCGTGCTAACCTCATATACCAAACGTCGCGGGTTCGGACCCCAGGCAGTCCGATGATTTTATTTAAGCCATCTGGATACCAGATGGCTTAAATAAAAATGCCTGGACCCCCTAATATATATAAATTCATAAATAACGGTTATCATAAATGTCTTATATGGCCTGAGCTGCCGAAAAGACAGTGTGAATGTGTGTGTGAGTGTGAGTGTGAATGAGAAAAAAGTGTGAATGTTTTTTTTAAAAAAAAAAAAAGTCCCTATCAGATAGCTAGAGCCTTAAGTATGTGGTATATGGTGAAATAATTTTAAATTTGAAAAGGTAAAATAAAATCATATGTACCAGATTTTACGTTGTACCTTTTCGGTCAATAAAATTATTTTATTATACACCATATACTTAAGGCACTAGCTATCAGGTGGGGACTTAATTGTGGCGCTCACTGTACAGTGGATACTGAATCCCCCGTGCCTATTGTATTTAAATACTAATTCTCTGAGATTATTATTGTATCTTCAGGAACTACTGTATTATATATAGGAAATATTGAAAAAGATTTTCAAAAGCACAATCGAATCAAATTGATTCATCAAGCATATAAAATTTTCATATAGCAATTTTCCAATGAATGTTTTTAAAATTCAACTTCCATAATAATATAAATGAATTTTTAGAAGAGTACAATTGTTGGAAGTGAAATAAGCCTTTGCGTGCACTCGTGTGGATAACCCAATTTTTTTGCAATCTTTTGTGCAAATATAGACAATGATGTGCCGATTAATGCAAATGGTAATCTCTTTGAAATGGAAAAAGGTTTTTTTTTTTTGATGTCGCCCGAGTAGAAATTCAATCCCATCTAAGTATATCGTAGGAGGAGGGAATCGAACCCGAAGAGAGCAAGATGGCAATCTCTAAAGCATACCAAATATACCCCAGCAACCATTGATCCAATATCTATGTTAAATGCTCTCGCCTCCTTCCTCCTCTCTCTCTCTTTATATATTCATATCTAATTTTGTAGCTTGTCACAGATAAATGGAACATTTATACAAACGACACCAAAGAAACCACACCGAACCACTCTCTTTGTCGATTTTACATAGTTTATTTATTTTTTTTTCCCCTTCTTTCTCGCATCTTTTTTTGTCATATATTTGAAAAATGAATCGATATCCGAAACATATCATACGAATAGAATTGTGTAGATGAGATTATAAAAAGGTGAAAATATAAACTGGAATTTTATATTTATTAAGGTGCGCGTCTCGGGGTGCTAATTTTGGGACTTTCCAGCGGCCACAATTTTGAAGCTATCGACCTCAAATTTTTTTAAATTAAAGCTATTTAAAATATCTACAACTTATAGAAGCCCTTTTTTTGATTTTCGAAAAAAAAATTTTTTTTTTTAGATTAATCGCATTAAATAAAAGATATTTTAAAAAGGAGCTCTATAAGTTGTAGATAATTAAATTAGTAATCATTGTGGTAAAAAATAATTAATTTTTTGCCTTTAATTAATTAGCTGGAAAGTCTAGAATGAAATGCAATTTGTCCCTTGTTTTCCTATGGGGAACACTAACGCCATCTCTTACCGCCTAGAGGAACTCGGTAGTCAAAAGCTTTCTAACGACTTTTCGAGACGCGCACCTTAAGTAGGTTCAATTTTTATTTAAAAAAAAAACTGCACCCTGCACGGTGGTCGAGAGATTATCGATTGAAATATTCAAAGCAAAAGTGGACCAAGTCTAAAAGTAAGTAATTTTCTTATTTTACTCTTTTTGGATAGTAAATTAAGGTAGTTATTCGGTGTAATAATGAGCCATGTCGGAATTTCAATACTAATCCTCCAGAGTGCAGCAATTCCTTAATGCAAACAAAGAAAATATATCCGAAAAAAATCTAAAAATCCAAAAATCTGAATATAAAATTTAAAATGTGTACTTAGATAAAGTATAATTCAAGTTCTTTATGGTTGCTGAGATGTAAATGTTGTATATTTAAAAATATGGAGAAAAAAAAATTAATTTAATAAATTTGCGCGCCAGCGAGTGAGAGAAAACTACCAAAGCTGCTTCCATGTTTAGCGGGATGCCTAGTTGCCGGGGGGTTGGAGAAAGAGGCCTCAGCTTTTGCATTCCCCTCCATTGGGTGGATCTTAGTCCAAGAAAGGGGAAACATCTTATGAATGGTAGGCATAGTAACATCAGCGAAAAATTAACAAACAGGGAAATAAGAAAAATCTGGTGTGACTGGTCGCACAGCACACAACTTTCTCAAGTGGTCCTCAGAAGTCTTCAAGGGCAAAATGAGAATATACATTTCAAAGAGCATCTAAAAAATAATTGATTTATGAATTTTAATCAAAATCGTTGGAGCGAATTTTGAGAAAATCGAAAAAAAACTGAAAAAGTACATCAGTAAAGTACTAGTACTCTGGCCGATTTTGATTAAAAGCTTATTTTCTCGGTCCCGGTGGGTGTTTAACTTAAATATAAAATTTCAGCCTCATAGCTCAATTCCTTCATGCTTAAAATTGAACACACACACAGACAGACAGACAGACCATGTCGCGAAAACCACTTTTTTGGATTCAGGGGACCTCAAAACGTGAAGATCCATCAAAATCTCGACATCGAATTTTCGACATGAATCCAATACTTTCTCTCTATATATATTAACATACTATAGGTATAGAGAAAGTAAAAAAGCATCAACATATATAGGCTACAGTATAACAGTTATATAATATCATAGTAAATTTACAAGACATCTCACACCTCAGCTCTAGAATGTTCCAAAATATATATAGGCCTATTCATTATTCGTCTGGATTTGAAATTTTAATTACTGAAAATAAGGATGTTAGAAATAAATCTTTCAAATTTTCAGCATTTGGAGTAAATATTATCATATATCCTAGGCCCGGAGTCAACCAATCCACCATTTCCTCTGCCCTTTATATTATTTGAGTTTTATTGTTTTTATGATGATCAAATAGTAGCCACTTCTACATCAAATTAGAATAATATTGCAATAAGTTTTAATAAAAGATTTGTTTAAGTAGTATACAACTCTCTCCATTATAAATTTTACTTTATTTTATAAATAATAAGAGAACAATAGGTGAGTTTTGCTAAGGTTCGCCTCAAAATCCTTCTTTTTTATAACTATTTGTAAATAAGTTGGTTGGTTTAATTAGAGAAGGAGCATGTCGCCGATGTTATTTTTAATTAAATTTCTTCTTAGAGCGATGAGGACATTATCTCCTTATATATAAAGATAAATTGGAAAGAATTAGCGAGGCTAATGAATAACTTTTAAATATTGCCCCCTGGTAATTGCACTCGGCGATTTGCGAGGAGGAGAAAACGCATTTGAATGGCGTCACGCGCAAACCTAATCTTCCCTTTAGGCCTAAGTCTTTCTTTATAGCCTCACTACGTGACGACTTCTTTAAAAAAGACCTGAAATCAAGTCTATCACGGGGAGATAGAGAGAGCTTCGTTTCGGGATTTTCTTGTTTCTGACATACAATGAACACTTTCATTCACGATGCGATGGGATTTTAAAGAAATAACAAGAAGAGTGAAAGAGAGAAACGGTCATGTTCTGATATTTTGAAATAAAATAAGCGATTATTTTGGCAATTGCCAAATTATATAAGTCATGATTTTAAATTGATTTTTACCTCCCTTCGATGATATTAGCCTTTCATGGCGATTGTGCAAATATGTGTAAAATAAAATATTTATCTATTAATTATTATCACTTTTGCAGGATAAAACACTAATTGCCCTCGGGCTTGGTGTAGTTGGTAGCGTGCCAGCCTTCTATACCGAAAGTCGCGGGTTCGGACCCCAGGCAGTCCAATGATTTTATTTAAGCCATTTGGATACCAAATGGCTTAAATAGAAATGCCTGGACCCCCAATAGATATTATAAATAATAACGGTTATCGTCAAAGTCTTAAATGGCCTAAGTTGCTGAGAAGACTGTGTGAATGTAAGTGTGAATGAGAAAAAGTGTGAGCGTTTAAAAAAAAAAAATAACATTGTGTGGTTTTATGAAAGCACGATGTAAGTGAAACTTTTTCGGATCGTAGGCGTTTACCTGAAAATTCTCAGAAAATTATTCAATTAAGGGTATTTTCGCGTTTTTAATCTTAATTTAATAATTGGAAAATGGGATTGATAATGGGAAATCAATAGACGCATGTTAAAAACTGAGAACAATATTTATTTAGTATTTGACTCATTTTAAATTATTTTTAAAATCATATTTTATCAATTAAATTGAATAATTAAATCTAACAAATCTTTTTTTTATAATTTGTCATATATATTAAATTTCAACTTTCCTAATTTTGTCGTCACGGCTTGTAACGCGACATGCTGATAGAGGAAGGAAAGAATTTGAGGCGATCAAATAAAAGTTCCACTTTAAAATAAAAAACGTGTTTGAAATTTGATTAACAATGAGCACTGTGGGGTGATTAAATTTTTATAATCGAAATTCGCCCAAGTAGGGGGAAAAGAGCAAACCGTGGTAAAAATAAAACTTTTTTGAAGTAGAGACAAAACATGAAGAGTCGATCATTTGGTAAAGGTGATTGAGGGATCCACACGCCCGCAGCAGTCTGCATAGTGATCCCTTTAAGCCTCGGTTTAGTCGCTGCTTATTTCAATAGTAGCGAGTGATCGCATCGTGTGACAGCCTAGTCGCTACTACCAACTCCACTCGCTACTATTAAATAGTCGCTGCGACTGGATTAGAACATGTTCTAATGTGAGTGTGAGTGACTGAGAAAAAAGTGTGAATGTTTTTAATAAAAAAAAAAAAATTAATTCTAATATATCGGTGGAAACTAAATATAAGTCGACAGAACACAACTTTGTGATTACCGAAGCTAACAATTACCGAGGTAAGAGAAAGTTGTGTGCTGTACGACAGTCACACCAGATTTTTAGTATTTAAAAAAAATTTAAATATTAATTTTTTCTTGTTAATATCAATATTCTACTTGTATTTAAATAAAAATACGTAGTGATATCAATTCGATTAGAATTCACTATGTAAAATGATCTTCAATTATTTGTAGTTTATATTTGAATTTATAATTATAATAGAGGTAGTAAATGTTATAGATATATATTTACGATATATAGAAGTAGATATCTAAGGGTGGGTAGTGATTGGGCATTCTGGTCTCGCTTGTAGTAAATATCGAGTCACCCCTTTAAGAAAGACCCGATGCCGATGAACTATGTGTCCCGGGACAATTAGTCACCAGTGGTTGCCTATCGCAAGCTCCCAAGGGAATCTCTTGGCTCCAGACTGACTCGAGATATGGAAATGAGCAACCGAGGTGAGGTGCAAAACGACACATACACTTGATTAAAACGTCCAAACGTCCCTGAAGGGATTCCCAGTCTACATAATAAATAGGGCTTCATTTAGACTCCATTTACCACTGAGAAGGAAATAAATATTGAGACTTAAATTTTAAAAAATCAAGAAAAAGGAAACAAATATTAACAAATTGGACTTCACTGAACGATTTTTTTTTCTCCTACCCTATACTGGTATATGAAATATATAGAGAGAGAAAGTATTGCGATCACGTTGTCGAGATTTTGATGTTTTGAGGTCCCCTGAGTCCAAAAAAGTGGATCCCTCAAATTGGTCTCCGTGTGTGAGTGGACATTTTTGACCATGAAGAAAATGAGCTACGGCGTTGAAATTTTATATTTAAGTTAGGCACCTTCCGAACTCGGGTAAATAAGCTTTTAAACAAAATCGGCCAAAAAGTACTAGTAGGCTTTTACTCATGTACTTTTTCAGTTTTTTTTCCGATTTTCTCAAAATTCGCTCCAAAGATTTTTTTTTTAATTCATAAATAAACTATTTTTTAGATGCTCTTTAAAATGTATATTCTAATTTTGCCGTTGAAATCTTCTGAAGACCACTTTACTCTTGTACTTCATAGGAAAGATAGGAGAAATGGTTGCCATGGTAACCGAATTTAAATCTTTTTCTTTTTATTAGATTAAAATTCATATAGGCCTAAATCAATTATTATTATTTAGATGCCCTTTTAAAAGGTATATCAGTCAGGGGCGTATATAAGGGGGGGGGGGGTGAGGCCCCCCCGAAATTTCCCAAACACATATACATATATAGGGTTATACAGACATCAGGGCAACAAATTTTCCCGCAGGATGGCAAAAGAAAATATTTCATATATAGGGTACGAGAAAGTAAAAATGTTCCGCAAAAATTTTGGTGTGAAAAAAAATTTAGTTTCTTAAAAAAAAAATTTTCCACAAAAGATTTTTGAGTTCAGGCCCCCCCCTGAAAAAAATTTCTATATACGCCCTGATATCAGTAATATTTTGTGAAAATTGTTTGAAGTCCACTTTACTGATGTAGTATTTCAGATTTTCAAATTCACTTTCCGGCTCTTCGTTCCATTGGGCCAATGTTAAAATCCCAATAGGGATTTGTATG
>JAKCPI010022059.1:0-11449 GCA_023213315.1 Euborellia annulipes | reverse complement strand
ATACAGAAAGTGTGAAATCGAGTCAAATCTGATGAAAATACATGTTTTGAGGGACACTGATTCTAAAAGAAAGAAGGCTCCGCAAAATGAACTGTCTGAATGGACAAAAAATTACCAGAAAGAGCTAAAACTTTAAAATTTGATAAAAATTAACCGTTAGCACTAGATGAAAGATGATTTAATGAGGTAAATTAAAACAAAGTCTTGTTTCAATATACCTGGTAATATTTATTAGTATAAACACTTTATACGCAATTAGCCACACAGTGTATCATTTTCTGAAGTAATACAAATCAAAGGAAGATGAATGTAAAATTAATTCAGTATTTCTATAACTTTTGAAAATGACACAATGAGTATTGAAATGCGTATAATATGTGGTATATATGTATAGTATGTATATATAGTATATGAATTAATAGTGTCTCTCTAATATTTCAATACATTTTTCTATCTTCTCCTATAATATTCTATTAAGATTTTGTAATAGAACTCAGAGTTAGTTTTACTTCCTCTTTATAGTTTGGAGGGAAAGTGATGTAGGTTTTCCGTGAAACATATTTACCAGGGTATAATTAAAAATTATTTAGAATATGTGAGGTTTCACTAACATTGTAAGTTGTAAATGAAAGAAATATTGAATTTCTAACTCGATATATTTCGGGCTATTAACCCATCTTCAGGAGTGCATACATGTGACTGAGTGAATAAAAGAGAGTAGATGCTGCCAGGCTTAGGTAGGAGGGACTTAGATAGGAGTGGGGGACATTTGTGAGTGTTTGCTTGAGACTAGGAATATATCGAGTTAGAAATTCAATATTTCTTTCATTTACAACTTACTAGTGAAATCTCACATATTCTAAATAATTTTTACTTCCTCTTATTTATAGCCTATATAACAGATAGAGTATATGGGGTGAAATTATTATGATGTAGGGAAAAATTCATTTTTACTACCTCTTACCTATATAGGGTGACTCATGAGGTTTTCCCACGGTTTATGGAGGTGATTCCTGATATGATTTTGAACAAAAAATGTAAATAAACCTAATGGGATGAAATTCATAATTAAAGAGTTATGGCAATTTGAAGCGAGTGGTACGTTTCCATAACAATCACATCTGGGGTTGGATGAAAGACATCGTGTATCAAGTTAAGGTGCAAACACGAGAAGATTGATTCAACGCATTCTCGATGCCGTGACGTCATGTGAAATTACGAAATGTGACTCGCGCGGTTCAGTCCCGAGCGAATCAAATGCAGGGAGGAATTTTTGAACACTTGCTTTAAATCCACTCTTAATGCAAGAGAATGGTACAAAATTAAACAATTGTTTGTTTTCATTTTTGTTTGGGAAATTCTGAAATTAAAATAAAAAAATGCTTTTTTCAAATTGCATAACTCATTAATTCATAACTCTTTAATTATGAATTTCATTTCATTAGTTTATTTACGTTTTTTGTCCAAAATCATGTCTGGAAACACCTCCGGGGAAAACCTCATGACCCATCCTGTATATTCTCAAAATCCGCTGCAACGATTTTGATTAAAATTCATAAATCAATTATTTTTTAGATGCTCTTTAAAATGTATATTCTCATTTTGCCCTTGAAATCTCTGACGCATTCTTGTACTTCATAGGAAAGATAGGAGAAATGGTTGCCATAATAACAGAATATAAATATTTTCCCATGAATTTACATCTTGAATTTTAATGTATTGGTGGAAACTAAATATATTTCGACACAAAAAATCTGGTGCGACAAGCCCAGAACACAACTTTCTCTCACTAGGTAAGAGGAAGTAGTGTGATCTGCGACCAGTCACACCAGATTTTTTTCAAAATTAATTATAATCTAAATACAATGAATAAATAAATGTTTAGGCCAGGAAACGGTATTGATATGACTTCTGGGTTATGAAAGAAGACTATTGTCATTACTTCAGAGACAAGGGCTTTACAATCAATATTTTAACACAAATTATAGCATATCAAATGGATCAAATGGGTTTAAATTATCAAGAGAAACCTCAGGAGACATGAGAAAGATGAAGATAGAGAAGATGAATGGGTTCAATTTAGGGACAATGGACGAGAAATTTCTGTGGACTAAATTATGCATGTCAACATGCATGTCATGCATGTAACGTTTCGGTTAGATTCAGGGAAGCTGATGTTAAATGCAAAAATGAAACCGAGCCGGAGCTCGGTCTTTTTTTTATAAAATTGAAAAAACCTAAAAAAGTACATCAGTAAAGTACTAGTACTCGAAGGGCGCAAATTGATTTGTATAGAAGAAATATGAAAATAATTAAAATTTGAATGAAATTATAACGAGACAATTTGCTCCTCAATGGAAACATCAATAAAAACACCAAAATAAGAAATAACAGTCCAGGGTGAGCTTTGAGGAATAGCAACATTTCTTGGAGGAGGCAGTACCTCATAAAAAAGCTTTATCATGAGATATAACAGATTTGCTCAGGCGATGCGTAAGCATGGTGACAATTAAAAATTATTATTTTCAATAAAATTAATAATAATAAAAAATTAGTATTTTAATTTAAATAATAAGAATTTTTCTACTAATTGGTCTTGTTGACATTATTGAATTAAATGCATTGTAATTATTGGTATGCCCTCGGGGCTTGGCGTAGAGGTTAGCGTGCTAACCTCGTATACCAAACATCGCGGGTTCGGACCCCAGGCAGTCCGATTATTTTATTTAAGACAATTGGATACCAAATGGCTTAAATAAGAATGCCTGGACCCCAATAAATATATTTATATAATAACGGTTATCGTAAAAAGTCTTATATGGCCTAAGTTGCCGAGAAGACTGTGTGAATGTGAGTGTGAATGGGAAAAAGTGTGAATGTTTAAAAAAAAAAAAAAAAAAAAAAAATTATTGGTATAAAAGATTAAATTTACAAAATTGCACATTAATTAAAAATTAAATATTCGTAGAGAGATATATTCTAAATCTGTGGGCCCTGGGTAAAGAGAGGAAGGAATTGGCCAGGAGACAAGCCCACTAAGCTTTGACCTTTATAAAATCTATAAAATGAATTTCAAGAAAATTGGAAAAAACTAAAAAAGTACACCAGTAAAGTACTAGTACTCGAGGTTTCCCGAAGTCGAGACCTAGCGCAATTTGTTTTCTATCCCGGAAATAGCAAATATTTAAAATTTGAAAGAAATCTTTAAAAGGAATTTTGAGAAAATTAGAAAAAACTAAAAAAGTACACCAGTAAAGTAATAGAACCCGAATTTTCCCAAACATGAGACCTAGCACAATTTCATTTTGGGACCACAAATAGTATATATTTAAAATTTGAAAAAAATCGTTAGAGCCGTTTTCGAGAACTGATATGCATATATATAAACAAACGTACATTGCTATTTTAATAGAATAAGATAAGATAAGATAAGATAACATTATTAATTGTTATTAACATTATTAAAAAAATTATATTCAAAAGCTTCTAAATCTTTTTCCTTCGTTGCAATTCTTCCATTTTAATCAATTTAATAAGGATTAGCGGATGGCAGCCAGGAAAAATCAAATCAAATAAAAATAAAATCGATTTCTATTTGATTGTCGACGTTTCGGACGCCAGTCGCGTCCTTCCTCAGGACAATCAATCGTCGGACAAATTAAGATTTTTGTTAAAAATACGTCCATCTGTATTTGTTTGGCGATTGATTGTCCTGAGGAAGGACGCGACTGGCGTCCGAAACATCGACAATCAAATAGAAATTGATTTTATTTTTCCTGGGTGCCATCTCCTATCCTTATTAAGTTAAACCGCCATATTCTTCATTAATCAGATATTTTTGTACAGAACCGTGGATACTGAATCCGCCTATTGTATTTAAATAATAATTCTCTGGGATTATTATTGTATCTTCAGGAACTACTGTATTATATATAGGAAATATTGAAAAAGATTTTCAAAAGCACAATCGAATCAAATTGATTCATCAAGCATATAAAATTTTCATATAGCAATTTTCCAATGAATGTTTTTAAAATTCAACTTCCATAATAATATAAATGAATTTCTATAAGAGTACAATTGTTGGAAGTGAAATAAGCCTTTGCGTGCACTCGTGTGGATAACCCAATTTTTTTGCAATCTTTTGTGCAAATATAGACAATGATGTGCCGATTAATGCAAATGGTAATCTCTTTGAAATGGAAAAAGGTTTTTTTTTTTTGATGTCGCCCGAGTAGAAATTCAATCCCATCTAAGTATATCGTAGGAAGAGGGAATCGAACCCGAAGAGAGCAAGATGGCAATCTCTAAAGCATACCAAATATACCCCAGCAACCATTGATCCAATATCTATGTTAAATGCTCTCGCCTCCTTCCTCCTCTCTCTCTTTATATATTCATATCTAATTTTGTAGCTTGTCACAGATAAATGGAACATTTATACAAACGACACCAAAGAAACCACACCGAACCACTCTCTTTGTCGATTTTACATAGTTTATTTATTTTTTTTTCCCTTCTTTCTCGCATCTTTTTTGTCATATATTTGAAAAATGAATCGATATCCGAAACATATCATACGAATAGAATTGTGTAGATGAGATTATAAAAGGTGAAAATATAAACTGGAATTTTATATTTATTAAGTAGGTTCAATTTTTATTTAAAAAAAAAAACTGCACCCTGCACAGTGGTCGAGAGATTATCGATTGAAATATTCAAAGCAAAAGTGGACCAAGTCCAAAAGTAAGTAATTTTCTTATTTTACTCTTTTTGGATAGTAAATTAAGGTAGTTATTCGGTGTAATAATGAGCCATGTCGGAATTTCAATACTAATCCTCCAGAGTGCAGCAATTCCTTAATGCAAACAAAGAAATATATCCGAAAAAAATCTAAAAATCCAAAAATCTGAATATAAAATTTAAAATGTGTACTTAGATAAAGTATAATTCAAGTTCTTTATGGTTGCTGAGATGTAAATGTTGTATATTTAAAAATATGGAGAAAAAAAAATTAATTTAATAAATTTGCGCGCCAGCGAGTGAGAGAAAACTACCAAAGCTGCTTCCATGTTTAGCGGGATGCCTAGTTGCCGGGGGGTTGGAGAAAGAGGCCCCAGCTTTTGCATTCCCCTCCATTGGGTGGATCTTAGTCCAAGAAAGGAGAAACATCTTATGAATGGTAGGCATAGTAACATCAGCGAAAAATTAACAAACAGGAAAATATAATAGAAAAATCTGGTGTAACTGGTCGCACAGCAAACAATTTTCTCAAGTGGTCTTCAGAAGTCTTCCAAGGGCAAAATGAGAATATACATTTCAAAGAGCATCTAAAAAATAATTGATTTATGAATTTTAATCAAAATCGTTAGAGCGAATTTTGAGAAAATCGAAAAAAAAACTGAAAAAGTACATCAGTAGGGTACTAGTACTCTTTGGCCGATTTTGATTAAACGCTTATTTTCACGCCCTAGGGGGGTTGCCTAACTTAAATATAAAATTTCAACATCCCAGCTCTTTTCGTTCTTGAAATATTTTGTTCACAGACAGACAGACCATGTCGCGAAAACCACTTTTTTGCATTCAGGGGACCTCAAAACGTGTATATCCATCAAAATCTCGACATCGAATTTTTGACATAAATTGAATACTTTTTCTCTATATATATTAACATATATATAGAGGTAAGAGAAAGTAAAAAAACATCAACATATAATATATATGGACCCTGTTATGCAATGGTGTGTCAAAGACCAAACATCGAGTTTTGAGAAAATCAACATTAAAGTTTTTTGTTTTCATTGGATTATATATAATTTTTGTTGTCAATTCTCCAAGTAACATTAAATATATATTTTTTTTAGGACATATTTCATAAAAAATCTGGTGTGACTGGCGCACAGCACACAACTTTCTCTTACCCTTCGGTAAGAGAAAGTTGGGCACTGTGCTGGTCACACCAGATTTTTTGTGTCGAGATATATTTAGTTTCCGATAGCACCTTAGTTTCAAACTTGCATTTTAAATGTTGACTGCTTCAAATAAACTATGGTTATTTTTCAAAATTTTAATCTCATATTTGGACATTTTATACACAATATAGAATCGTAAATAAATACAAAATTTCATAAGAATTGGAAAAAAAATTTTAAATGCGTAAAAAGTTCCAAAGGGGACCCTCTTTTGAATCGAAATTAACATACAAATCCCTATAGGAAATTAACATTGGCCAAATGCGAAGATAAGGTAGAAAAATTTAAAACGCGTAGAAAGAGAGAAGATAGTTTTGTGAGAGAGAGAGATATGTTTTCTCCGAAAAAAAAAAAATGGGCGTTTAAATAATAATTGATTTTTTTTTTTTTTTTTTTTTTTTTTTTAAAAACATTCACACTTTTTTCTCATTCACACTCACACTCACACACACATTCATACAGTCTTTTCGGCAACTCAGGCCATATAAGACTTTTTACGATATCCGTTATTAAATAATTTATCTATTAGGGGTCCAGGCATTCTTATTTAAGCCATTTGGTATCCAATTGGCTTAAATAAAATCATCGGACTGCCTGGGGTCCGAACCCGCGACGTTTGGTATATGAGGTTAGCACGCTAACCTCTACGCCATGCCCCGAGGGCATAATTGATTTTTAATCTAATAAAAAGAAAAAGATTTAAATTCGGTTACCATGGCAACCATTTATTTCTCCTATCTTTCCTATGAAGCACAAGAGTAAAGTGTGCTTCAAACAATTTTGAGGGCAAAACGAGAATATACATTTGAAAGAGCATCTAAAAAATAATTGATTTTTGAATTTTAATCAAAATCGTTAGAGCGAATTTTGAGAAAATCGAAAAAAACTGAAAAAGTACATCAGTAAAGTACTAGTACTTTTTGGCCGATTTTGATTAAAAGCTTATTTTGTCGGTCCCGGGGGGTGTTTAACTTAAATATAAAATTTCACCCTCATAGCTCAATTCCTTCATGCTTAAAATTGAACACACACAGACACACAGACAGACCATGTCGCGAAAACCACTTTTTTGGATTCAGGGGACCTCAAAACGTGAAGATCCATCAAAATCTCGACATCGAATTTTTGACATGAAACCAATACTTTCTCTCTATATATATATTACATATATACATAGGTAAGAGAAAGTAAAAATACTATTAATTATAGCATTTGAAACAATTTTCCGTGCTTAACTCAATTTTGAATTTTTTTTTGGCGCTTGACACACCATTGCATAACAGGGTCCATATAATATTATAGTAAATTTACAAGACATCTCACACCTCAGCTCTAGGATGTTCCAAAATATATATAGGCCTATTCATTATTCGATTGGATTTGAAATTTTAATTACTGAAAATAAGGATGTTAGAAATAAATCTTTCAAATTTTCAGCATTTGGAGTTTTATTATTTTTATGATGATCAAATAGTAGCCACTTCTACATCAAATTAGAATAATATTGCAATAAGTTTTAATAAAAGATTTGTTTAGGTAGAGAACAATAGATGACTTTTGCTAAGTTTCGCCTCAAAATCCTTCTTTTTTATAACTATTTGTAAATAAGTTGGTTGGTTTAATTAGAGAAGGAGCATGTCGCCGATGTTATTTTTAATTAAATTTCTTCTTAGAGCGATGAGGACATTATCTCCTTATATATAAAGATAAATTGGAAAGAATTAGCGAGGCTAATGAATAACTTTTAAATATTGCCCCCTGGTAATTGCACTCGGCGATTTGCGAGGAGAAAACGCATTTGAATGGCGTCACGCGCAAACCTAATCTTCCCTTTAGGCCTAAGTCTTTCTTTATAGCCTCACTACGTGACGACTTCTTTAAAAAAGACCTGAAATCAAGTCTATCACGGGGAGATAGAGAGAGCTTCGTTTCGGGATTTTCTTGTTTCTGACATACAATGAACACTTTCATTCACGATGCGATGGGATTTTAAAGAAATAACAAGAAGAGTGAAAGAGAGAAACGGTCATGTTCTGATATTTTGAAATAAAATAAGCGATTATTTTGGCAATTGCCAAATTATATAAGTCATGATTTTAAATTGATTTTTACCTCCCTTCGATGATATTAGCCTTTCATGGCGATTGTGCAAATATGTGTAAAATAAAATATTTATCTATTAATTATTATCACTTTTGCAAGATAAAACACTAATTGTCCTCGGGCTTGGTGTAGTTAGTAGCGTGCCAGCCTTCTATACCGAAAGTCGCGGGTTCGGACCCCAGGCAATCCAATTTGGATACCAAATGGCTTAAATAGAAATGCCTGGACCCCCAATAGATATTATAAATAATAACGGTTATCGTCAAAGTCTTAAATGGCCTAAGTTGCTGAGAAGACTGTGTGAATGTAAGTGTGAATGAGAAAAAAGTGTGAGCGTTTAAAAAAAAAAAAATAACATTGTGTGGTTTTATGAAAGCACGATGTAAGTGAAACTTTTTCGGATCGTAGGTGTTTACCTGAAAATTCTCAGAAAATTATTCAATTAAGGGTATTTTCGCGTTTTTAATCTTAATTTAATAATTGGAAAATGGGATTGATAATGGGAAATCAATAGACGCATGTTAAAAACTGAGAACAATATTTATTTAGTATTTGACTCAAAAATTATATTTTATCAATTTAAAAATTGAATAATTAAATCTAACAAATCTTTTTTTATAATTCGTCATATATAATAAATTTCAACTTTCCTAATTTTGTCGTCACGGCTTGTAACGCGACATGCTGATAGAGGAACGGAAGAATTTGAGACGATCAAATAAAAGTTCCACTTTAAAATAAAAAACGTGTTTGAAATTTGATTAACAATGACACTGCGGGGTGATTAAATTTTTATAATCGAAATTCGCCCAAGTAGGGGGAAAAGAGCAAACCGTGGTAAAAATAAAACTTTTTTGAAGTAGAGACAAAACATGAAGAGTCGAGCATTTGGTAAAGGTGATTGAGGGATCCACACGCCCGCAGCAGTCTGCATAGTGATCCCTTTAAGCCTCGGTTTAGTCGCTGCTTATTTCAATAGTAGCGAGTGATCGCATCGTGTGACAGCCTAGTCGCTACTACCAACTCCACTCGCTACTATTAAATAGTAAAGAGAAAAGAAAAACGCTTTATTTTCAGCAATTGTTTTTATTTCGTTTTTATTTCCGAAATATATATGGAAATATTGCCTTACTAACGAAATAAAAACAATTGCCGAAAATAAAGCGTTTTTCTTTTTCTCTTAATAAAACCAAACTTCAGCATCACCACTTGAGGAGAACTATTAAATAGTCGCTGCGACTGGATTAGAACATGTTCTAATGTGAGTGTGAGTGACTGAGAAAAAAGTGTGAATGTTTTTAATAAAAAAAAAAAAAATTAATTCTAATATATCGGTGGAAACTAAATATAAGTCGACAGAACACAACTTTTGATTACCGAAGCTAACAATTGTAAGAGAAAGTTGTGTGCTGTGCGACAGTCACACCAGATTTTTAGTATTTAAAAAAATTTAAATATTAATTTTTTTCTTGTTAATATTAATATTCTACTTGTATTTAAATAAAAATACGTAGTGATATCAATTCGATTAGAATTCACTATGTAAAATGATCTTCAATTATTTGTAGGTTTATATTTGAATTTATAATTATAATAGAGGTAGTAAATGTTATAGATATATATTTACGATATATAGAAGTAGATATCTAAGGGTGGGTAGTGATTGGGCATTCTGGTCTCGCTTGTAGTAAATATCGAGTCACCCCCTTTAAGAAAGACCCGATGCCGATGAACTATGTGTCCCGGGACAATTAGTCACCAGTGGTTGCCTATCGCAAGCTCCCAAGGGAATCTCTTGGCTCCAGACTGACTCCGAGATATGGAAATGAGCAACCGAGGTGAGGTGCAAAACGACACATACACTTGATTAAAACGTCCAAACGTCCCTGAAGGGATTCCCAGTCTACATAAGGTAAATAGGGCTTCATTTAGACTCCATTTACCACTGAGAAGGAAATAAATATTGAGGCTTAAATTTTAAAAAATCAAGAAAAAGGGAAACAAATATTAACAAATTGGACTTTGCGATCATGTCGAGATTTTGATGTTTTGAGGTCCCCTGAGTCCAAAAAAAGTGGATCCCTCAAATTGCTCTCTGTGTGTTAGTGGACATTTTTGACCATGAAGGAAACGAGCTACGGCGTTGAAATTTTATATTTAAGTTAGGCACCTTCCGAACTCGGGTAAATAAGCTTTTTGAACAAAATGGCCAAAAAGTACTAGTACTTTACTGATGTACTTTTTCAGTTTTTTTTTCGATTTTCTCAAAATTCGCTCCAAAGATTTTTTTTTTAATTCATAAATAAACTATTTTTTTTAGATGCTCTTTAAAATGTATATTCTAATTTTGCCGTTGAAATCTTCTGAAGACCACTTTACTCTTGTTCTTCATAGGGAGATAGGGAGAAATGGTTACCATAATAACCTGAATTTAAATCTTTTTCTTTTTATTAGATTAAAATTCATATAGGCCTAAATCAATTATTATTATTTATATGCCCTTTTAAAAGGTATAATTAAATCAGGGGCGTATATAGGGGGGCGAGGCCCCCCCCGAAATTTTCCAAACACATATACATATATAGGATTATATAGAAATAACTAGTGCAACAAATTTTTCCGCAACATGGAAAACTTTGGTACGGCAAAAGAAAAAATGTTCCGCAAAAAATTTTCGCGTGAAAAAAAAGTTTTTAAAAAAAAAATTTTCCGCAAAAAAATTTTTGAGTTCAGGCCCCCCTGAAAAAAATTTATATATACGCCCCTGATATCAGTAATATTTTGCGAAAATTGCTTGAAGCCCACTTTACTGGATGTAGTATTTCAGATTTTTCAAATTCACTTTCCGCCTCTTCGTTCCATTGAGCCAACGTTAAATCCCAATAGGGATTTGTATGTTAATTTCGATTCCAAAAAGGGGGGAACTTTTTACGCATTTAAAAAAATTTTTTTTCCAATTCTCGCGAAATTTTGCATTTATTTCAGGGGCGTATATAGAAATTTTTTTCGGGGGGGGCCCGAACTCGGAAAATTTTTCTGAGGGAAATTTTTTTTTAAAAACACTACATTTTTTTCACACGAAATTTTTTGCGGAACATTTGTTCTTTTTTGCGGAACCAAAGTTTTCCCCATCCTGCGGAAAAATTTGTTGCGCTGATGTCTGTATATCCCTGCGATATGTATAGGTTTTTGAACCTTTCGGGAGGGGGGGCCAGGCCCCTCGGGCCCCCCTTATATACGCCCCTGATTTATTTAGGATTATCTATTGTGTATAAAATGTTCAAATATGAGATTAAAATTTTGAAAAATAACCATAGTTTTATTTCAAGCAGACAATATTTAAAATGATAGTTTGGAATTAAGGTGCTATGGGA